>JAAGKR010008155.1:2500-17769 GCA_011419295.1 Clarias macrocephalus | reverse complement strand
CACACACACACACACACACACACACACACACACACACACACCTGAGCCCGGAACTTTCCACCGCTACTATGCTACTTCCCCTTAGCAACTGGCCGCCCCTTGCCATTCCACAGTATCTCTACACAACAATACAACACACACCTGAGCAACCATCTCCAACACACACACACACACACACACACACACACATACACACACACACACAGCACTGTCCTTTATGCTATTAGCTTCACCATATTCACTTTCTCTCTTGCACACACATTCACGCACACACACACGCATGCGCACACACACACACACACACACACACACACACACACACACACACACACACACACACACACACCCGTCAGCAGGACTAGTTCACACACAGGGAGAATGGGTCGTACCATTCTGTCTTTCATGGAGACGCGCGGTGCGGTGAACTCGAGGCTCGCGGGAGTGTGTGTCATCGCCATCATCTCTCTCTCTCTCTCTCTCTCTCTCCAGTCAGGTACGGTCTCTCACCTGAGCTCTGCCAAGATCAAACACTTCTGTTCAAAGTTTTTGGGGATGCTGATGATCTCTCTGTCTCTCTGTCTCTCTCCGTCTTCGAGTCTTTCTCTCGCCGTCTCTATCTCCTTCCTGTCGACTGCGAGCGGCGTTTGATGGAGAAAGTGCGACCCCTCCCCCCTCCCTCGCTCCAAACGTATCGACTTGTTTCAGCAAAGTTTCCGAAAAACAAAAATCCCTTGCCCTTCGCTCACACCGTGTCACACACACACACACACACACACACACACACACACACACACACACACACACATGGGGGGAGGGGGGGAAGCGGCGTTATCCGTCTCTGAAATGTGTTTTCGACTTTTGAAAAGCTGAAAGATTAAACTGAACTAAACACAACCTGAGCAAGTGATGAGGGAGACAAGTGTACGAGAGCTACGGCACACACACACACACACACACACACACACACACACACACACTCAGAGCATCATTTCATCCATATACACATTCTATACAGTCTACATTTATGTTTTGAGGAAACACACTCGGGTTAATTTAAAGCGAGAGACTGACGTTCGTACGGCACGTCCCATCAACACACTCCGCACCTTTCTGCCTTTAACACACACACACACACCAATAACACATCTGTCCAACGCCTGCACACAAATGATCCTCTGCAGGCTTCTCCCTCGTGTTAGTCTAAGGGAGTTTTCCTCTCCATGGTGTGTGTGTGTGTGTGTGTGTGTGTCTCACCAGTTAGTACACATTCACTATACAGAGGTGATGATAGTGTGATTCTCATAGGAGGCCAAAACTCTTTTCTGGATCACCGACAAAACTATTATATTCATAAAAAAAAAGAAAAATTATATACACAGTAAATATATATATATATAATTAATTATAATTTCAATACAATATAACGCTAAGAATTCCAAACAGTTAACAAGAAGAATGGGTATAAAATAAAGAATCAAATCTAACATAGAAATATCAGTAACATTTGGGAAATATTATTGTGTTTAAACTAATTTCCCTGCTGTTATTATTTACAGTTTTAATATGAAGACATTTGTGTGGCATCGCTGCCGAGAGACGTCGACCTGCAGCCGCTTCACACAACACCAAGACCATGCTTCAGTGAGAGAGGAAATGATCACGGCATGTACGCTGCACACACACCAACAGGCTGAAATGCTTTCACTAGGTTTCACTAACACACACACACACACACACACACACACATACCCGCACACACACACCACCAAGTTTGTACACCCCTTCTAAGTCCATGAACTTTCCAGATTTTTATTTCTTTCTACACTGTAAAACAAAGGCGTCCAAAATACACAACAGTTCAGTTTTATTTGTTCAGCGCTTTTAACAACCATCATCGTCACAACACGGCTTTACAGAATAAAATAATCTCCTCTGAACAGTTGATATTGAGATGTTTATCTGCTCCTTCTGCTCTGTAAAGCTTCATAACGGCTCTAATCTGAGGTGCTGCTTGTTAATTGGTGATTTCTGAGTCTGGTGACTCTAAATGAGCTTCTCCTCTGCAGCAGTAAGTTTTGGTCTCGCTTTCCTGGGAAGATTCTCATGAGAGACAGTTTCATCCTGGAGCTTAATGGGGTTTCCAAATTTACTGACCTTCCAGAACAGCTGACCTTCATGTCTTATAATAACACCTGACTGATGTCGGTAATATATTTCCTGATGCCACATGTGTTATTTTGTAGTTTTGAAAAAAAGTCCAGTATTGTGAGGTTTCCCAACTTTTGCCGGGTACTGCATATATATTTAAGATTAAAATCTATATTATTAGAAATATTTAAAAAAGATTAGTGAATGAAGTTATTTCCAGCATTCAATAAAAAGCACAAAACCACAAATTCACAGTTTCTATTTCCGACTTCAGAAAAATACGGACGCTGCTATCCGCCTCTTCAGCTCGGAATATTTTTACTTATGACACCGTGTCCTTCAGAGGACGGTAGGATTCACAAGAAATAGTTGCAGAATTTACACACACACACACACACACACACACACACACACACACACACACACACACACACACACTTTAGCTTGTAGAACCAAGAACACACCCACAAACTGTAGCTTCCAAAAATGAATAAAATTCTCCTGAACAATGTGTACAGTAAAGACAAGTCAACACTGACAAGAAGCACCCCCACCCACTCTCTCTCTCTCTCACACACACACACACACACACACACACATACACATACACACACTCTCTCAGAAGCTTAGTGCATGTTCTCAATTTCTCTTAGTCATTGGTCGTCTGCTGTTTTCATGTCAAGCTCACGAAATGTCATCTCCAAGATTAAACACATCAATCAATGTTTATAATAAACACTGTGTGGGGCGTCGCCGCATAAAAACCACCTCACGGAATTCAACTTTTATTTCATTATTTCTTCATGAACATTCATAATTCCAGTAAATTCCCTCTCAGGTGTGTGTCTCCTCTGCTGCTTTATAAACCATTATAATCTGCTGCATTCGCTCAAACATCAGCAACGGAAACTAAACCTGTTACAGTGAAATAAACCTCGTGCAGCTCAATTACACCTTTAATGTCAATTATTGTTAATTAATTAATAATGTCAAGTATTATCTTTATAAGTATTCAACTTATTTAAAAGTATTAAAACTATAAATGTATTTAATGTATTTCGTTTTTCAAAAATTGGTCATGTTTGTTAAACATAAAATATACATGAGAATTATTATAATTATTATTATAAATGTATTATAAAGTATTAAATTAAGTTAATAAAATATAAATCAAAAATAAGAACATGAAACATAAATGTCTCTCTTAATTTTATGTTGTATTTCACAACACAGCAGATTAGAATAGATTATAAATAAATAAACAGTTATAAATGCTGATTATAAACAGTGTATAAAAGAACCTGAAAGGCTTTGATGTGAAATAATGAAGAAGCGAGAGATTTCTGAAGAATCATTAAAACCCAGTGTCTCTCACAAATGAGTAAACAATGATATTTCTCACACACACACACACACACACACACACACACACACACACACACACACACAAGCTGCAGTTTTTCTGTTAAAATCATGAAATCTTCAGACTGTAATAATAAACCTGACATTGCTGAGGGTGTGAGATTGTGGAGGAACAGAGCTAAAGTGAGCAGGTGTGTGTGTGTTTATACAATCAAGTGTATTTATAAAGAGAATTATAATAACTGTAAATTTTTAAATATTAAATGTTTTATATACTTATATATAATATTCAAAAACAACACACACACACAATTCAATTAAAGTTAAATTGCTGTGATATTTATAACTCGAGTCCCTTTCTAACACACACTAGCTAATTTACTTTACTGACTGTCTGACACACACACACACACACACACACACACACACACACACACACACACACACACAAAACGCTAGCCTGAGACTATACAAACTTTACTTACATCGTTCTCTCTTTAGCCTGACAGCTAACACACCTGCCAGCAATATTTACAAATAAATTTCAACATAAACAGTAGAAATACACACACATACACACCTGACTCAGTGTGTGTGTTTTTAAAAACACACTTCACTGATTCAAACATGAAACCGCCAAACTCAACACACACTCCTGTTACACATACACACATCCGAAACATTGGTGCAAAGTGTGTGTCAGAGCGGATATCACCCTCCCACTGCTTTCTGAAGTCATCATCGTCATCACACACACACACACACACACACCTCACACACACACACACACAGCTTAAATGTATAATATTAACAGTAGATTTTTCTTCTTTATTTTAGTATTTATTGTATTTGAAATTAAAATTTAAATAAATTATTCTGGTTTATGATTTTCTGTTAGTTTTAAAAGCCTGAAACTCTAATCTGAATACATACACGTGTGTGTGTGTGTGTGTGTGTGTGTGTGTGTGTGTGTGTGTTGTGTGTGTATGTTTGTGTGTGTATGTTTGCATGTGTGTGTGTGTGTGTGTGTGTGTGTGTGTGTGTGTGTGTGTGTGTGTGTGTGTGTGTGTGTGTGTGTGTGAAGAAGAATCCAGGGAGTAACTGCAGTGTGAGTCACAGCATAAATGTAAACAATACAATTACACAAAGTTTCCAGAGAAACAGGAAATTTCAGGTAAAATGAATACGGCAGTGTGGGGACGCTCACACACACACACACACACGCACATGCAAACACACACACACATATACACACACATACACACACATACACACACATGCAAACACACATACACACACATGCACACATACACACACATACACACACACACACAAACATGCACACACACGCAAACACACATGCACACACACACACACACATGCACACAAACACACACACATACACACACACGCACACATGCACACGCAAACACACATACACACACACACACACAAACACACATACACAGACACATGCACACACACACATACACGCACACACACGCACACACACACACAAACATGCACACACATGCACACACACGCAAACACACATGCACACAAACACACACACATACACACACACGCACATGCTCATACACACACGCACACACACACACACATGCACACACACCTACACAAGCTCACACACACACACATAAATGTACACGCACAGACACTCACATACACACACCATCACACACCAATACACACATGCACTGATGCACACACTCCAACATGCATACACTGAGATGCACCGATACACAGAGACACACTGATAAACTCACACCCTAACTAACACAAACACACAGACACACACACAAGTGTTTCGTTTTCCCAGCAGGCTGATGAATGGAAACTCAGAGTTAATGTTCAGGCTGCTCACACTTCACACACTCGCACCAAGAAGACCGTATGTGTGTGTGTGTGTATGTGAGTGTGCGTGTGTGTGTGTTTGCGTGTGCATGTGTGCTCCTTGCTTAGTGTGTGGCTGTAATACAGAAGGTACTACACACTAACATCCTCCCACATCAGCTCTATCTCTTTATCTCTCTCTCTCACACACACAAACACATACACACACACCATCTCAGTTCAAATTATTGGAAATTGTGTGTCATGCCTCTCTCTCTCTCTCTCTCTCTCTCTTACACACACACACACACACACACACACACACACACTTTTGTGTATGTCTCCACACGTAACCAAACTGTCCGTTTGTTTGCATGATCATGTGTGATGAAGGTCAGCCTCACAGAGACAGACAGACGGACAGACAGACAGTGTGTGTGATCAGAGATAAAGGCCCATGTCGAGGGCAGGACTTGGGCCGGTGGTTCTGATGGAGCAGAACCTGTGAGAGGAGCGATGTCTAGAGGTGTGGTCCACGTTCACACAGACAACAAACCAACACGATCAACAAACACACACGGCCACAGTGAAATATTATTAGACCAGCCTGGTGGTTCAGAGCTCATCACATCACATCTGTATGTGGGATTTAGCACACAGATACCTCTGCCATGAGGTCATGAGAACCCAGCACAGCTGTGACCGTAAACTGTTTGGAGGTGATCGACATACTCGAGCATCAGGAGCATGCTGACTAGTGGAACCAGGAGAAGTTTAAGAAGTTTAGAAAAAACACACCTCTCAGGAGCAACACACCTCACACACACTGAAGGAGCTCAGATCATTGCCCTTCATAGATCATTGCCCTTCATTCACTGCTCCCGGGCTCCCAGTGATCCAGACCCCCTCTACCCTCTGCACCTGTCTGATGGTGCTGAACTGAACTGTTATACTAAACTTCCAGCCTCCTAACACACAGTATGAGTGCTGATCAATCCCTGCTCTCCGTTATCACCCAGATGAGGATGGGTTCCCTGCTGAGTCCGGTTCCTCTCAAGGTTTCTTCCTATTACCATTTCAGGGAGTTTTTCCCTCAGCACCGTCGCCCTCGGCTCATTCATCAGGGACCATCTGATCATTCTGACTCACACACATTTTTCCTTTCTCTTACACTGAAAACAACTCAAAAAATTTAGGTAATCAGTTACATTAAATGTTTTAAGTAATGATGTTTCCAATTGTAAGTAAACAGAACAATCAGTGTTTGAGTTTGTTGTACTCATTCATATTAATCGTTATTTCCTTGCATTACTGTGTAGCCGAACTCATACTATCATTTATTTTAGTTGTTGCAAATTAAATAAATTGTTGTTGGTCTTTCGCCTGCTCCTGGGTCGCCACAGCGGTTTGTCACAAGTTTTTACACCAGATGCCGTTCTGAACACGACCCTCCCGTTATTATCTGGGCTTGGGACAGACACGTCATCCAGTGGCTGGGAATCGAACCCGACCCCTTCACATGGCAGGCGAAACACCTCCCATTGAGCCACCAGCGCTCTGGTACTTTAGGAAGCCCAGATTTATAAAGATTATGTGAAGACAGACTGATCCACCACCCTGATTAAAACAATTCACTGTGGGCAGTTTACATGGGCATTAATGACGTCAGACACAAAATCGCTCGGCTGAAAGAGTTGAAGTTGCTGGAACTTTAAGGAGACGGTTACTGTGGCTTAAAATATCACCTTTGTTCAGCTAACATGAAAAGCGTCACTTCTACAAACTCATAAATACCAAAAAGTTCTAAATACTCATCAAGGTCTATTAATGTGAACTAATTATAACTGTTTAAGTTAACAGAACTCGATATGTTTAATTACTTTGAGCATTAGGGTTTACAGTGCGCACATTTCCATAATCTTCTTTTAATTTATAAATATCACAGCTGCTTTAAGACAATGACCACTGTAAAAAGAGCTATATAAATTAAATTTTATTGAATTTGTGTATCACAACCTTACACAGGAACCCTGGTTCAACTTGAGGTCATCATATGCGTTCCAGCTCGGGCAGACTGAAGGCATCTCACACACATGGAGATCTCCTACACTTTTGCTGTCTTTTGTGAAATCCATTTTAGATCAGCCAGCACTCTGTGTGTGTGTGTGTGTGTGTGTGTGTGTGTGTGTGTGTGTGTGTGTGTGTGTGTGTGTGTGTATGTAGTGTGAGATCCAACACTAGGATGGTCTCACATAAACATCTTGGTGGAGAGTGGTGGATGAAGATCCTGATGAAGCCCAGGAGCAGAGGAGGCACATGTATCCGGGCTGCAGCTCAGGTCTGCTCTCTACACTGATCCTGATCACCTGCACAGATACTCTGTCACAGCGGTGCCACATCTGCACTCATCTGTAAAAATAAGTGCATCCAGGGAGGAGGCTGAACCTTTCCCACCCACTAGCTGGGGTAAGCGTGCGCACCGCGCTCTCACTGGCCATTGGAAGGGTTTCTGTAATTGTCAGGGATTATAGAGCCTTTGTTAAGGACAATGAAAAGCTGCCTTGTAGCTGTTGCTGAAAGAAGAAGAAGAATATACAGTACAGTCTAATGATTATGTTTTTGCATTGTGGGAAATGTTTGAAGTGATAAATGACCTCCTGCTGATCAGGGTTGTGTCTCCTGGCTTGACTTTGGTGCAGCTTCTGACTCACTGATCAGACTGTCCTGCTTGAGAGGTTAGAAGCCGCTGTAGGTATTGAGGGAACATTCTGTCTTACTGATTCTAGTCAGTCTAGAACTAGAACCTGTTTATTCAATCCTGTGTTTTTGTAAAGGACCTGGTTCTGTTTGGAGCCTCACTGACCTGATGATGGTCTGCATGGACAGCCTGGAGATCACCATGGCAACCCTGTGCACGGAACCTCACAGACAACCTAAAAATCTAATGATGCTCATGTTCAGGCTGATACACAGAGGTCTCGTCGTCTAGAGGGATCTTCAAATATAAAAATGTTTGTATTTCTGTAAAGCTGCTTCGTGACTGCTAAAAGTGCAACACAAATAAATCATGAATAAAACTCCTGAATAAAAGACTCATGACTGGCATATTTTCCAACATGAAGAAAGTCCTTTTGGTCTAATTAAGCAAAAATCACTGGGCTGAAAAAGTGCAGCTCGGTGGCATCTCGCTGCAGTCTCCTCGGAAGCAGGGACGAGGACATATACGGAGAGACCCTTAGATAAACGTCCTCCACATCCATAATCTCCAGCACCAGACAGCGCCGCAGTGACCTCAACCTTCACCCGGCGTCTGTCCAGAGACATGATGTCCACGAGCGCTCACAACTTCTACATCAACACCGAGTCAATGCTGAGCGCTCTGACGTCTGCGGTCATGGACTAGTGTGTGGAGTCTGACACTCTCAAAGGGAAATTAAATTCCTTTTTAAAAGTGAAAACGTCTAAATGTGTTCTGACAGTAATTAGTAATTAGCAATGAATTAGTTTATAATTAAAGCTACATTCAGCTCATGTCTCTACAGATTCAGATTATGAACTCCATTAAGTTGACTGGGTGATGTTTGAAGTTTAGCTGCCACTTCCGGAGTTTTCTCGGTGTCTGCTCCTCTACAAGTGTTACACATGCAAACCTCAGGGCTCACACACCCCGAAATAAAAGAGTAGAAGAGTCAGGGAGAGACGAGTGACGTGGAGAGAGAGTGGGTTTAAACACTGAGAGAAGACACGAGGGGATATGAGATTAAGGGGAGAGAGGCATGCAGAGAAATACGTACACAGGTGTGTGTGTGTGTGTGTGTGTGTGTGTGTGTGTGTGTGTGTGTGTGAGAGAGAGAGAGAGAGAGAGAGAGAGAGAGAGAGATTGAAATCTCAGGTCGAAGATTTGAGGAAAAATCCTAAAAACAGCACACTGCATACCTTTTTTCTATAAAAAGACAAGTTCTTCGAAAACACACAGAGGTGGGATGAGTGGGAGAGACACACACACACACACACACACGCACACAGAGCAAGTGTATGTGAGAGAAAGGGAGAGGGAGGGAGAGAGAGAACGAAAGAGAGAGAGACAGAGAGAAGACAGGAAAGCGTGGTTAGAGGGGATGAGAAAGGGGGAAAAAAACTGCAAACACAAAGAACTGGGGTAAGAGTGGGAGAGACAGGAAGCTGCAGAGTGTGCACAGGTGTGTGTGTGTGTGTGTGTGTGTGTGTGTGTGTGTGTGTGTGTGTGCACGCATGTAATAAAAAAAAATACAGAGATTTAAATAAATCAGTCCTTAGTAAAAAAATTAAATCCCAGCATTGTTCTGAACCCTGTTGAAGCGCATGGACTAAACGCTAGCGTAGCGCTCGGGTCACGTCTGAGACACGCTGCAGAGACAAAACACAGAGACACACGTCTGAGACACGCTGAGCTTAAACATCTCGAGTAATCATCAGCACTCGTAAAACACAGCCGTAGGGAGTGTGTGTGTGTGTGTGTGTGTGTGTGTGTGTGTGTGTGTGTGTGCGCGCAGCCATGTGGACGGGCCGTGAGCAGTGTGTCATCTCACACTGACGCCATCTTACTGACACACAACACAATAACTTCACACACAATCACACACCTTCTGTAACACAACAAAGTGTACATCAACTGAATTAACTACTGTACACACTCACACATGCAAACTTTTCATTTACACACACAATTACAAGATTTTTTAATTTTATTTTATTTCATTACACTGTGAACCTGATTAACTTGGCAAAACTCAAAATATTTGAGGTAATCAGTTACATAAATGTTTTAAGTAATAATGTTTCCAATTTTAAATAAACAGAACTATCAGTGTATGAGTTTGTTGAACTTGTTGCAAACAATCCAGCGCGGGAATCGAACCCGGGTCTTTCGCATGGCAGGTGAAACATCTACCACTGAGCCACTAGAGCTCTATAGAGTTTAAGTTGGTGGAACTTTAAGGTGACAGTTACTGTTACTTAAGTACTTACAGTTACTTAAAAATCTAATTTGTTCAGCTAACTTGAAAAGTGTCATTTCTACAAACTCATAAATACCAAAAAGTTCTATTAATTTGACCTAATTGCAATGATTAAAGTTAACAGAACTCAATGTGTTTAATTACTTACACATTAGGGTTTATATAAAATTTTATAGAACAGGATTTTCATTTCATAACTGATTGTTTATTTGTTTAATTTAAGCGTTAACATTCACGAATTCTCCTGTGTGTGTGTGTGTGTGTGTGTGTGTGTGTGTGTGTGTGTGTGTGTGTGTGTGTGCATACTGAGATTGCACCACTGGATCACACAATGCTCTGTGTCATAACTTGTGTGCCAGTAAATAATATGTAGGAGACCACGCGTGTGTGTAGGTGTGTGTGTGTGTGTGTGTGTGTGTGTGTGTGTGTGTGTGTGTGTGGTTGTTTCAAGCATTTCATCTGAAGTATCAGTATCTGCTCAGCACTTTCGCCTTTGTGGGAACTTAAGAGAGAAAAGTCCTACATTTTCTTGTATGTGTGTGTGTGTGTGTGTGTGTGTGTGTGTGTGTGTGTGTGTGTGTGTTCTTTTTAACCCTATAAGGGAGGGTCTCACAGTTTTTGTGAGATGTTGCAAACCAACTGATCCTCAACAATTTCCTGTTTCTCCTTTTTGTTCTCTGCTGCGTCTGTCTGCCTGTCTGTCTGTCTGTCTGTCTCTCCGTCTGCCTGTCTGTCTGTGAAAAAAACAATTGTGAAGTGATAGAACTAAAGACAGAAAGGATAAAGGTGACTAAGAGGTGAGTTGGTGTTCAGTTAACAGCCACCAAACCCTTGACTACAAACCCGACCTCGAGCCTCGCCAGCTATCGGACTACAGGACACACACACACACACACACACACACACACACACACACACACACACACACACACATGCATGGTCTTTCTGTTTGAACATGTGCAGCAGTAAAAGTAAAAGTAATCATGATGACATGAAGTAGAAGAACACGATCAGACCAGACCACCTTCTCCAATCGCTCCCTGGTGAAGCTCATGTGTCCTCATTTGTCCTTTATAAAAGCTTTTCGTGGAGAACACGGGGGTCTGAGCACCTTGACCGCTCTGTCGTTCGCAGTGTGTGATGGTCGCAGTGTGTAACCGACGCGTCTCTAAGATCTCAGTGTGGCTTTAGATGAACCCTCAGTAACGGCGCCGTATGAACACAGCCGAGGGTCACCCACTATTTTTCTTTAAAAATCCATGTTAAGGTTTTTACTCACTAACTTTATGTGCGTGTAATGTGTGTGTGTGTGTGTGTGTGTGTGTGTGTGTGTGTGTGTGTGTGTGTGTGTGTGTGTGTGTTTGGCTGGTGGTCAGTTGTCAATATGACTGAAAGTTGAATTAGAAAAAGGAAATGCCAATCCACTTCCTCAACTGGGACAGACAGCTCAAATGATACCCTCCACACACACAGTCACATGCAAACACACACACACACACACACACACACACACACAGTTCCCTCTGCATGAGTATGAAACTGAAACTGGTCGAGTTATTGGGGGAATTTATACATGGCCCTACACCATGACTAATACACTTACAGGAATGCGTGTCTGTGTGTGTGTGTGTGTGTGTGTGTGTGTGTGTGTGTGTGTGTGTGTGTGTGTGTGTGTGTGTGTGTGCAGACCAGCACAATCCAACATAGTGATATAAGTGAGAAAGTACATAGTCTAGGATCTCTTCAGACAAAATTGTGGGAAATCACCAGTCTGTTACACAACAATCCCGTTTGCCTTAACGTTAATAAACTACTGAAAAAAGTGTAACTTCACTGGCATTAACTCATTTATCTTCCACTTAATAATCTGTAAAGAATAGAACCCTTTTACTATAAAACTGTTCATGTAATCAGCTCAGTGAGAACCAGAACCAGGAGTCGAACGAAAACCACATTTCTTCCTGATTGATGGAGGTGTGGCCTCTAACTAATCCATTATACAGGAGAATAACAGCAGTGTAAAAGCGTATCTGATTAATACACTAGAGTGTCACTATCAGAATGTGTGTGTGTGTTTTGGGGTTGTGGGGGGGGGGGGTTATAATGCACTATTGATATCAGTGTCTAGTTATACTAGTTATACACTGCCTGTCGAAAAATAATTGGGCTGCATGAAGCAAAGAAAACTAAAACTAAACTGGAACTGGTTCACGAACGCTTCAGAACACGGTATCAAACTCCAGAGGGAGAGTTCTGAACCACCAAGAACCGCAGAAGAAATGTGGTCGGAAAAAAATCATGAATGGAGACACTTGGTGAAGTTACGTAGTAAAAAAATCAACAGTAGAGCTGTGTTTAATAGTGAAAGTAAGAGCATGTCAACACACACACACACACACACACACACACACACACACACACACACACACACAATAAGATGAGAACTCACAGGATTGGACCTAAACAGCTGTTTGTCCATAAGAAAACCACTTGTTAGTGAGACTCATCAGAATAAGTCTTCAGTTTGCTCGGGATCATAAAGTCTGGACTTTGGAGTGATGTATAAAGGTCATGTGACCTGATGAGTCCAGACTGAGTCTGTTCCAGAGTGATGGGCGTGTCAGGGTAAGAAGGGAAGCGCATGAAGCGATGCTCCCATCATGCATAGTGTCCACTGTACAAGCCTCTGGAGACAGTGTTATGATCTGGGGTCGCTTCAGTCGCTCAGGTCGAGACTCAGCAACGTTATGTGGAGATAAAATGAAGTCACATGACCACCTGAATGTACTGAATCACCAGCACATTACATCTATGGAGGGTTCCTTCTTAATGGAGTAGATATATTCCTGAGATTACTTCCTGTGTTTCTGTGAGCGTGAGGAATCATTTTCACTCAGGAACTGGACATACAGTGTGTGTATAATCAAAGATAAAGGTGACTGATAAAAATCTTGGAGTGTGCTACTGGCCAAGCAGTGTACATGTATATAATACATAACACTGATGATATGATTGGAGAATTTTTGTGACTAAAAATAGATTGGTACAAACTGCCATAGGAACATCATAGCACAGAGACAGCGGCTTTAAGCAGAAGAACAAAGTTTCATATAGAAAGTCACAAGAGCTGAGGTGGACTTGAGCTACATCTTTCAATGCTGAGCGACGGAGAGTATAATCTTTTCTGAATTCTAATAGTGGGACGTGAAGGGGGGGGGGGTGGTTACCGGTGTACTGAGCTATTGCAGGATGGGATGTCTCGGGTTCTGTCTCATTGCTTGTGTTACTCGACCTCAGTGCAGCTTTTAGCTTTTGACACCACTGATCATAGTATTCTCCTTCACAGACTGGAAAACATAGTTGGAATTAGGGGAACAGCCGTCTCCTGGCTCAGATCCTATTAGACGGATCATTATCAGTTTGTAGATTTAAATGGTGATTATTCTGCATGTTCTCTAGTGGAGTTTGGTGTTCCACAGGGTTCGGTTTTAGACCCACCTGTTTTCTCTTTACATGCTTCCTCTGGGCAACATAATTCGTAAACATGATATTAGTTTTCATTGTTATGCTGTTGACACGGAGTTAAAACCAGATGACAAAAAAAGCTTAATAAAGTTGAGCAATGTGTGAAAGACATAAGAGACTGGATGTTAATTAACTTCCTTCTGCTTAATCCTGATAGACAGAGGTTCTAGTCATAGGACCACAAGCAGCTTTCTGATCACATAAAAAGAATTCACTGCTGTTAAGGATGTTATTTCATAGTTTTGAATTCTGTTGTTCTAAAATGCAGGAAATTTGTACAGTATTGTGTATATAAACTGTATATATACTGTATAAACATGAAGATGATATGAACTACATTAATACCCACAATTTTAAATGTGACTGCAGTCACTCAGATAATTCTGAGACTGAAAATGCCATGGACAGGTTTATACCCAAGTCTCCGTCAGTAAACAGTGTGTATAAATTCAACAAAGTGGACTTGATGTTAACTAAAACACATTTCCTGAAATAACGCTCTTTCTGACAATTCTACAATGTTTGAGATATGCCCTGCACTCCCTGAGCCTTGACCTACTTCCCCTGAGCTTAGCCCTTCACCATCTCAGCCAGGCTCTGCACTGTAGTCCATCTACACCCTCTGCCATAAAGGATGTCTCCATCAGCAGGGTCTGAGAACACTATGCTTCATTCCACTGTGTTATTCTCATGTTATTACAGACATATAGAACACAGTCCCTCCAGCGCACTTCATCAGCCACTGATGTCATGAATGGTATATGTGCTGGTAGAAAGTAGTCTGTTATAAAGCCTCACACTGTAATATACAGGGGAACAACTTTCCTCAGGCCTGTGTAAATCTGATCCCCCTGTGGTGCAAATTAATCATCTGATAAATATAGTAGTTAAATTGATTTAACATGTACACAGTTTTAAAGCCATTTCAGTTGTAAAAAACTGCAATATTTGTGGATAAAATTTCCACCAACACCAGCTAATCTAGTTGTCTAGCGTGTTCTGTCTCGTGAGAAAGAATGAAGCGTGAATGAAACTTGGAGTAAACCATTCTTCTCAGTGCACTTCTCAAGAGTAAATCAAGTTTGTAATTGAAATGAGTAAAACGATAACACAAATCTTGTGTATTTGTGTCTGCAACAATACGTTAGGTTGTGTGATGAAAAAAGGATAATAATAAATAAACTGTCCAAACAAGTGAATTCCCTGAAGAACTAAACATGCAAGGGCGAAATCTAGAATTCCAGATGTGTATCTGATCAAAGATTACGCAACAAAATCTCACGAAACACAAAATTTTATACCTTACAGCATGTACTTAATGTCAAACTGATAACTTGTGTTGATGAAGAGAATATAAGTAAGCTATAAGCTAATGATGATAAT
>JAAGKR010008154.1:0-32742 GCA_011419295.1 Clarias macrocephalus | reverse complement strand
TACTACTACTACTATTAATAATAATACCCAAACCCCAATACCTTTTACACAAATACTTTTACAGAACTTGGTCATGGACTTGTTTTGGTTTCGGTAGCTTCTTGATTATTGGCAAGGTGGCTTTGTGGTTATCACTTGCGCCTAGCACCTTCAGGGTTTGGGGTTTGATTTCTCATTGCGTTTGTATACATGTTCTTTGCAAGTTCTCCTAGAGCTTAGTTTGTTTTTCGCCACAGCCCAAAGACATCCATTGAAAACTTCATTGGTTTTTCCAAATTGCCCACGTTGTTTAAGTGGTTGCATGAGTTGTTGTGAGGTTGGAACCCTCAGAAAGGTATCTTTCTTTCCAACAATGATTTCTGTCATAAGGTCACTGTAGCCAACCATTAGGTAACTGTTGATTCAGGATAGATATCTGAAGGTTGAGTTATGTCAACTGGATTTTTTTTTCTTCTTTCTGTATACCAGAGAATGGATTTGCACAAGAGGAATAGCACTTCAGGACCACAATCAGGTGCATTTAAAAGATAAAGGATACACATTTGAAGGTGAAAGAAGCCATCTGTACAAAAGTGGGATTCCCTCAGATATGTCCTGTCTCCCATTTTCCATGCTACCCTTGCATCCTTCCTCAGGAGGATTAAGAACACTTCACACGTCCACCAAGGAGGCCAAACCTAATGACCCCCTAATGACCCCTTTACAGAGTCACAATGGGTAAAAGGGAATTTTTATATCAGGGCCCCAGGATTGTTTCTGAGAGCACTTGACAACAAAGACTGGTTAATTTTGTCCAGTGAGAACGCGATCATTTCAGGCTCAGGAACCGTGCCTGAGTCTTGTGGAAAAGGTGGTCACAGGCACAGTACAGCGTACCAGGACACGGATCGAATCAGATGTACCTAAGC
Source organism: Clarias macrocephalus (assembly GCA_011419295.1). Classification (NCBI taxonomy): domain Eukaryota; kingdom Metazoa; phylum Chordata; class Actinopteri; order Siluriformes; family Clariidae; genus Clarias; species Clarias macrocephalus. The sequence continues at coordinate 31,834 of JAAGKR010008154.1, read as the reverse complement.
ACAGAAGTATCACTAATGCTGTCGGTCTCCGCTGAAATATTCATGGGAACTTAGCACTTGCCAGTCTGATCCTTTGACCTACACAGTCATAGCTGATAAACATGTTCTCGTAGGTACAGTAGGAAGGCATGCAAGAGTGTTCCTCTTGACATTTTTTCTGAGATATTATTAATGTTAAGCATAGGGCGAAAATTAACCTTGTTCTCCCCTTCTATTGTTTTTAATCGTGGCTCACTAAGCAAGTAGAGGTTTACTGCTAAGTGTGAGCAAGTGTAGCCAAGAACAGAGAACAGAAACTATGTGAACGCTGGAGAGCAAAGGAGTGGGAAGTGGGGAGCCATCATTCCTAGGTATGAATCACTCATGCCTAATGTGATGGTAACCATCACATCTTGAGAAATCTGCCTCCTTCTCACTTTCTTTATGTCCATCAATTGGCATATTTATTGGCCAACCACCAGATCACTTTTTTAGTCACTGCCTGCAACCTTGGGGTAACTCTGAACAGTCAATTCTTATTTACCCAGCACATTGCTCGCTCTTGTCGATTTCTTCTTTCGTCCATTTCGCTCCACACAGGTGCTTGTTTAGTCACTTATTTCAAGTCTGGACTACTGTAAATCACTCCTGGCAGATCTGCCTCTCTACACCATTCGTCCTCTGCAGCTGATCCAGGATGCTCCACTTCTTCGTCTAGGTGTCTTTGAGCAACGACCAAAAACCTCTGTTTCTTAGGTATTTGGGTTAATCCCCAAAAAACAAACAAAGCAAAAAAAATAAAAAAAGACCTTCCCAACATGTTTGACTGATGGTACTTAGTTAGTAACCTAGTACCCAGTGTAAGGATCCATGGATGGAAACTTCGAAGCACTTTTGTTAGTGCCTGGCAAATGCTTAAATGTAAATGTATTCAGGTGTAAAACCACTTACGGAGGATATATTCGGGGCCCCAGTCAACCTGAACCAACCTTCTCAGAAACATTTCAAACCAACAAAAGCTCACTTGACCTGCGTCAACTTCACCTGGAAGACTGAAAATCTTCATTGACATACTATAGGATAGATCACTTGCTCGCTCCTTGGATTTTCATGGTGCTGTTTGTTTAGCTATGTTCTCGAACAAGCACTGGAGCTTTCCAGATACCGTGTATTTATATTGCCACCATAAATGGCAAGGCTTCTGATTACCAAAATCTAAAGAAGAAACCAGTGACTAGGCCAGGCTTATAGAGTTTACTTAAACACAGACTTGATGAGAAATATTTTGATGACATTTCTGTGTGATATGAATACGTTTCCTGTCAGAAGTTTATTGTAAAAGGCAACAGACTGCTATATGTTTTATGGGTCACATCAGACACTGCACATTATAGTTAAATATAGAAAACACTATGTGACTGATTGCTCGGGCATGTTTATAATATTTGTTTCTCCACTTTTCTGTCATAGGGTGATTTCACATGGAACAGCCTGTCTGGGAGGAGTGTACGTCTCAAACCGGTGCCTATTCAGAGTCTGTCTGAGCTGGAGAGAGCCAGACTACAGGAGGTTGCCTACAGCCGCCTCCACCAGGACTATGACCTGGGTTGCCAGATCACCATCCCTAAAGGTATGCCCAAAGGTCAGCGGTTAGAATCTTGTCTCCTCTGAAGTGTTCTCCATGAGCTTTTTGGGTTTCCTCCTGGTATTCTTGTTTTTTCCCACGTTCCAAAGACATGTAGTGTATGGCATTGGGTTGGCACCCCATCCATGGTTTACCCCATTTTATGCCCTGGGATAGGCTCCAAGGCGCTGTAACCCTACTTCATAAAAGTGAAATAGACAGTGGATGGATAGATGGATGAAATTGTGGAATATATACATCACTTTTACCTGCAGGAAGGCGTAGCATTGGTGTACTGTGAAAGAGTGTCTGAATGTCAGTGTTTACGGAGCCCTGAGATGGACTGGCTCCTCATCCAGGGTGTAGTCCTGTTTTGAACTTGGTTTCCTGGCATAACCTAAGGAGTGACTGCGCCCCTCTATAAGGCAGCTACCGAAGATGAATGAATGAAACTCGTAAGTGCAGTGTCTGATGCAATGCGGTGCTACAACTGTGTACAGCTGCCTTTCGTTTAAGCTAAGGACTGGACTGTTTGGATTGCTTCAGCTTTCTTACAAGATTATAGGCTCCTGGAGTAAAAGTTTCATAACAGCTTATTGGAAGAGCATGGAAAGACTCGTCTGTACTATTTCTTTCTCATATATTTATTAGCAAAATCCAAGTATAGTCCATAGAACCACTATGTTGTAAGTATTATGTTACAGGCTATGGTGCAATACTGGCCTTGTGTAAAATGTATTGCTCTTACACATCTTCCTCATTCTCTCTGCGTTTGTGTAATGGAGGTCCCGTGATACAAAATGAGTTTTGAAGAAATCAGGCTTTAAGGACAGATTTTACATGTTTACTGTAGCATATCATTCGATGGTCTAATTAGCAGCAGTTCCTTGAACCCATGCCATCATGTAACAAACATAAACCGGTGTTGCAGATGTTTAACTTAACTGACCCTTTATTTTCAGTGAACCAGTTGGACTTTTTCCAAAGTTGAGAGTTTCAGTTAGGTGTATGTGAGTTTTTTTTTTGCAAGTGGAATGCAAAAAAGCAGACAGTGCGATCGAAACGGGGACATTTGTGTGTGAACACAGTAAGAACTTGTACAACTTGGCAGGAACGCAGTAAAAATGTAGCATAGGGACCTCATTAATGTACTACAACTATGGCACAGACAAGAAAAAATCAGATGGTGTTCTGAGTGAGTTGTCATTAGGATGGCACTGCGTTGTTGCAATGTCAATAAAGTTCTCGTCCTCTTCAGGCTTGTGGTATGAGCATGGTAGGTCCGGGCCACATTGTAGAAAACTGCATAAAGTTCATATTATGTTGTTCTAGTGTTTACCATGATTATGGAGAGCATGGAACAGGTTATCAGTGTCATGTTTAAAGAATTTATGATCAACACTGGATCCAATGACTCACACTATCACTTTGTGATAAAAAGCATTGTATGTTATTTATACCAACCCGCAGGATGCAACGAAGTGTAATAAGCGTGTGATGAGGGCCTGGTAAGAGCGCAATGGGATCTGATCAGATATCATAATAACTTGGTTCAATCTCATCGGACCTGGTGAGTTCATGATCATGTGCGTGATAGGAAATTAGTGACAACATGAAAAACCCGACAGGGACAGGGCGAAGTAGTAGTATGGTCCTGATAAATACAACCTTTTGTACCACTTTGGCCCTGTTGCTGCTACAGTACGTTCTTGGATATGTTTTTATGGTCTTTGACGGAGGCCTTGCAGTTTATATAAATTCATTCACCTGATCAGAGAACTGCAAGAAAACAGGTTTGCGAGCGAAGACCACGATGATGAACCTTATAGTCACAACAGCTTTAACTTTCTCATCCTTCTCAATTAGAGGACTAATCAAATCACCCAACCTGTCTGCTTGCTGTTTTTTCAGATCGCTGTGAATCGCCCCTGACTTTAGGTTTAATGGTATATGGAACAGTTATTGCTTTCATGCCATCTGGCGTAACACATTTTCTTCATACAGTAAGGTACAGCCAAGCCCACCAGTAATCACACTCGGTATCCTTGCGGGATTTATTGCATGTTTTGCAACACCGTGCACGCCTTGACAATCCTGCTTAATCGTTTACACCCATGCATGCCTTAACAATGCTCGAAAAACACCTTTCATGTACAGACCTATTATCCTTTGGGCTCCAATATAATGTTGCATAAATCTTCCGTCTGGAACCGTCAAGCCTGTGTGTGTGTGTGTGTGTGTGTGTGTGTGTGTGTGTGTGTGTGTGTGTGTGTGTTCTCAGTCAGCCTACCAGCTTTTTTGCACTGTTTGTAGCAGCTTTTTTTTGTAGATTGCATTCGACAGCTGCTCTAGTGTCACTCTGCGATCGTACCACTCCAGCAACCGTGTCAACTGTGACCAAAGCCTGGGCCCGCAAGATCACATTTTCGCATTCCTTCTCACTCTGTTTGTATCTTGCATTTCATTCGCGTCACAAAATGTTCCTGTGCTTCCTGAAGTGTTACTTTTTTTCCTCTTCCATCATTTATTACTTTTGTTTGGCGCTGACGTTTACTCCTGCAAGAACGTTCAGTATGTCCTAGTTTTATTGCACCTTCTACTGTTCATATTTTGTATTTGTGCAATTGTTTCCAAAAAAAAAAACAGTGTTGTCCTACAGGGTCCATGGGACAGTAATTCTGAATGGATATACTTTGAATCCATGACTGTTTTTTCCTCCCATTTTTATTAAGGTGGTGTTTCTGTACTTGATCACTCCGAGTCTTAAGACACTCCTTATATTCTTATGTTCAAATCAGATTCACTAGTCGTCCTAGGGTTGTTCCTACCCTGTAGAAACAGTGGAATATTAGAGTCTGTTGTGATATTTCTATCCTTGTTATTCGTCAGTTCTGGATTAGAAAGCACACCAAATGTGTCCATGTTTCTTGTATCGTCAGGAATCTTGTCCAGATGTGCTGCGATGAACCGTTTGTCTTGGTTCTACTTGAGATCTACTGATTTTTCCTCCATTGTTCCGTTTGGGTTTCATTCAAATGCTGGTTTCACGTCCCGTCCAGCGTGTATCCCAGCCGCGCGTCCAGTGTTCTCGGGATAGGCTTTGGATACAGCACAACCCTGGTGAGGAGAAAGGACTAACTGAAGATGACTTAATAGAATAGTGTAATTGTAATATGGTTACAGGCGAATAGATACATTTGATTATCTCCTTAAGTACTTATTGTTTGTTTTTTTTATTCTCATTCCTAACTCAGAAGTGGTAGGATTGCAGAACGGTTGTTGAGCATCATTTCTAAAACTCTTCTACAGTTTCTTTGCGTTTACTCTTTAAGTGAATATATAGGAAATGGGAAGTTTGGTTTCTTTTATGGCATTATCCTGTTATAGAAACATTGTTTCTAGTTGTAGCAGCCTAAACGTTCATGGTTTCAACCATGGTTAAGTTGGTTGGCGATAACAATTGACAAGTTTGATCGGTTATGCCATGCAAAGTGGGTGCGAAAGCATGATATTTAACTATGGAAATGTGTTAATATAGTCTAAATATTCTTTAACCCGTTTTCCATTGGTTCCCAACAATTCAACAACAGTCCAGTATGTCCAATTAGACTAGAACAACAAGAGCTTTTTACTTTCAACTTTTTGACAGCCGCTACATAAATGTGTTTGCTATGGAAGACACAGTACCATGCAAAAGTCTCGAGCCACCACTCATTTCTTCATATTTCGCTTCCAAAGATCCAGACTTTGTATTTTTATTGTAGTCTTCAGGAACAGTTCTCCAGGCTCGCATTTTTGACAGAGGAATATTTTTTGTCCGTTAAACCACACAGTGACCTATGACTCATTCAAGCATAAAAAACAACCCAGTGAGAAACAGGTGCAGATGATCAGGCCAGTGATTAGTAGTGATTCCTGGTGATGCTGAATGCTGAGTGGTTGGAAGAGACGAGAGGGGAAATGAGGTTGCTGCTGATGGTGGTACATCAACAACCAGTTTTTACATTGTATCTTTAGGGACTTTGCAACCCGTCACAATGAAATATTTTCTCTGTAATCTTTACTTTAATCTACCTCATATAATTTGATCTAAAATGAGGAAATGAGCAACAACATGGGCAGTGAAAACACCAGGCGTAAAAACTGTAAGAGTGCGTGATCTTTGTTTGCATTGTCATCATTTATCATCTTATGACACACATGTGATGTGCCATATGGAGATCAGAAGTTACTAAGCAGAATAACGCAGAAATTCATACATTTTTCCCTGGCCTGGGTCTTGGTGAGTCTGGAGCCTTTCCCAGAATCCCTAGTCATGAGGTTGTAATTTACTGTAGATGGTATGAAATTAATACTGTGTTAATGCTGTCAAGGAGCAATTAATTAGAGCTGTGAATCATACAACAGGTGGACTGTCGAATGATTTAGATTTTGGGCATTCCAGTTTTCGATTTGATCCTGTAGACTAACTGAACTTACGAATTGCCAGTCGTGTGTGGATGCACGTGTGAATAAAATATGAATGAATACAATGATTCTGCGCTAATGTTTGTTGGGTGATTTGTCTCAAGCAGCTATATTTCTTTCAGGCTTTGAAGTTTTAAAATGACTAAAAGCATTTAGTAAACATCTAATGGCTGCATAACTTGTCTCATAAAAAATGCAAATCATTAATGAATTTATTTATTTATTGCAAATCCTTTGCTTCGCAGTCCAGTCTATCAAAGATGAAGTGATACTCTCACAAAACGCGAGTATTTGTAGAAGATGGAAGGAAATCGTGCTTTGTGCCGAAGCTGCGGCATATTTTTCTACATATTTACCATTTTAGACCGTTTATCTTTAATCTAAATTGATTCAAATACTTGATTGCTTAATTCATTTCATCACACAGTTCTATAATTAAGCATAGTCTTTCATCCTAAGAGTGTGTTTTTGGATCATGGAATGGAAACTGCAAAATCCTGCAGGAAGCCCATATATACTATACACTGGTAGAACATGGGAACTTCAACATGGGCAGTAACCGGATCTAAGGATGAAACTGGAGTGTAGTCTTAAGTAGAGTATGTGGACCCCGTCCCTCTATCCCTCCATGACCAGAATTATACAGTCCCTTTAGTAGGACATGGCTGAACATCTTTGACCAACAAAAATAGATAGAAGACACAGTGTTTCAGATGAGCTTCCAGCCTACAGTTAAAAAACAGACGTCCGTCAGAATCACCCACTGAAAACCTAAAAACGGCTCGTATATTAACCTGCCGCTCTACATTCCTCGGCACAGGTTCTACAGTATCTCCTCTTCCATCCACAAGCCGGTCTGCAGTTCCTCTTAATTCCAGAGCTCAGAAGTCTGCGTGCCCACGTATCAATGATGTATATCAGCAGTTGGCGCTCCTGTGGGTGTTAGGTGTGTGCCGGTTTTAATGATCATCTTGAGCCTAGCACACCCTTGGTGAAAACAAAGCCTCAAAGACTAAACGGAGTAAAGCAAACACTGAATGTGGTGCTGGGCTGAAAGGAGAGGATCAGAACTTCCTGGGTTTTCTGCTCAGCCAGGCAAACTCCATCTTCGAAGAATTTCAGCCATTTCCTCTTTTCTCCGTCTTCGCCTCCTCTCTATCAGTCTGTTTCACACATGAAACTGTTCACCTCTTCATGATTCCCAGATTTTGCACAGAGTGTGTTTGCTGTCTGAACTATGATTCATCTGGAATCCCTATGATGCGATTGGATTATTTAATGAATTATTAGAGTTTTCATGCATTCAGGTCATATGCAGAGTTTCCAGACATTACTTCTTCTGCATGGAAGCCCTGCATTTTGGAAAAAAAAAAAAGTATGCCGTTATGAGTTATAACTGAAAAACATGCCAAGAGCAGTCCAGTCTTCTTTTCCCCCTCTAATAAATACAGTAGATGAGCGACTCAACATATGGTTCTGGAATGATAATTCTGTAGGTGATTTGAACTTTTCAGTATTAACTAACAGCTGCAAGTTCTGTCCCTTTCCCTCCATTTTACTTCTGTAATCTTTTGCTCATCTTAACAACATTTTCCCACCATTAATTTCTATTCAGGTAAATGGATAAAACTAAGTTTATTGATGTTCAATCAAATCTATCAGTGTGTGTTCAATTTGGCCTAAATCTCTCTATGGACAAATATCTAGTTAGACAACAACAAGCAATAAAAAAAAACTAAAGAGATTTCTGAAATTATTGTATCTTGGTTAAGAAAGGTCTAACATGTTGTTAAAACCTGGAATATTTAACTGTTGAACTTGGAACTGTCAACTTTCTTGAAGAAATGTAGTTGGAAAAAATTCTGAATGGAGATCACTTAAACTCTTGGGGAAGTTGCATTGCAAAAAAACAAAAAAAGAAAGTAGGAATTATAGCTACAGAACTTTTTAATGTTGAAAGTTCTATGAAATAGTGAAGGAAAGCAACTGTGAGAGAAAACAGGAAAAAGACCGATTGGATTTTTGGAGCATTGAAAAAAAAAAGGTCATTTTTTGGCCAGGCAAATGTATGTACTTAAGGTTATTTCTTTATGGTCATAGATTTATTTTCAACTTTGCATTTGGCCTGGAGAGTAACTAAAGATTATTCATACTGTATATTTAGTGTGTTTTGATTGTATTAACAGTTACAAATTATAAACGTAACACATAATGTCATAAATACACCTTTACTTTTTCCTTATGTTCAGTGTCGAGGTATTTTTCTACATGAGTATAAGCAGTAAAACATTCAATCGTTTCACCACCTTTTTTTTTTTTTTTTTTTTTTTGCTGTGCTCCCTGTTTGTTAGTATATTCAGATGTAAGCGACACGGTGACGTAGTAGTTTAGCATTGGTAAATTTACATTAATGGTAAAGCATTGTCTCCTTGCACCTCCAAGGTCCAGATTCGATTCCTGCTTCGGGTCTGTGTGCATTGTTTGCGCGTTCTCCCCGTGCTTGCTGGGTTTCCAGTAGGTACTCTGGTTTCCTCCCACAGTCCAAAGACATGCAGATTAGACTAATTCAAGGTCTTGTAATGTGTGAATGTTGACCAGAGGATAGTAAAATGGGATAAGATAAGATAAGATAAGATAAGATAAGATAAGATAAGATAAGATAAGATGAGATAAGATGAGATAAGATATACCTTTATTCGTCTCGCAGTGGGGAATGTCCACTGGCCTCCATGGTCCCTAGTTGGACTACAGAGGTTCCAAGGTGGATAGATGGAGGGATATCCAGATGTACAGTACAATATAGTCTTGACTAATAATCGTAAGTAGTAACTTATGAGTTGAAACTGATCTAATAGAGAAAAGTCAGGTTCTTTTAAAAAAAAATTCCCTTTTATGTCCATTTTTTAAAACCAAACAGCAGAGTAAGTTTTTTTTATTATTATTATTTTTTTTTTACTACAAACAGTGTAACAAGCGGGAATCTCGAGATCTGAGGCGTGGGATGGAGTAGGAGCGCGCTCTCCTCCGCGAGCTCGTGTTTCACCCCAAATCATCTGAGTGTGGCTGAAAGGAAATCTCCGGCTGCATTCCTGCACCACAGGAAAGCTCAGCTTGTTTTGAAACCGTAGGGAGGTCAGTTGTTCACAGATGCCACCCTTTCATTCACCTTTTAGGCAACATGCACCCGGTGAACCGGCTAACTTATAGAAACAGAACAGCTGCCCGAGAGTGGAAAGAAGTGTTGGCGCCCCACGCGTGTGCCTGCAGGATCGAGCCGTGCCTCGTTGTAGTGCAGAAGCACAGAATAACCATTAACACATGCTAACGTGTAGCCCGTGTGTCCGCAGATTGCCAGAAGAGGAAGAAGTCACTGCGGAGGAAGCTGGACTCCTTAGCCAAGGAAAAGAACAAAGACAAAGGTAACACAAATCTTAATAAAAGCGCTCCAGTTGAAAAAAGGTGTTTGGATGGTGGGAAAGTAGCGACGACTATGTCAGACAGAAATGCATCAGTTTGTTGTATTTTATTCTGTTGTGGTCCAGTAGACAAAGCTTCCGAGCAGCTGCAGCTGCGTCAAATCCCAGGTGTACAATCTGTCTGAACAAAACAAAACAAAAAAAAAAAAAAACTATACAGAGGCACACAGATGCAGTTTCTACTGAGATATATTTAGAAAAGTGTAAAGTTCTCCTTGTAAGGGGACAAAGCAGTGAGCAAGCTGACCTTGCATGGCATAATTGGAACGGCTTCAACAAATTGCAACATCAGGACATCGACAGTGCCACCACGTCCCACAGCTTTGCCTACGTCTTGCACCCTTTCATCAGGGTTTGAAAAACCGAGCAAAAAAACACGATTTATTTAATTGTGAAATAAACAAATTTTGTTTTGTCTAATAAAATGAATAAACATGAACTTGGAACTCCAAGTTTAACGCTTTTCTTACAGTGAGTTGTTTCTCTGACTGGGAGATTTTGGAAGGTCTTAACTGTTAAACACTACAACTTAGTACAGGAATCCAGGACAATTAATCACAGTCAAGGAAAATATCTTTTAGATCACATGGGATTATGATATTTCACGTGGCAACGTTGCTGGTTTTTTTTTTTTTTTTTTTTTTTTGGGTACGTGCGTGTTTACTTTTCATGTTAGAACACATACAGTACTGTAATAATCCTAATGCATGCAAAGAGGCTCCTTTAATTACATGTGGCTGTTTGTCATAAGCCAGTACTCCTTTGAAATGGTCTGTCTTATTAGAGAGTAGCAGGTCTGGTAGACACACACACGCGCGCGCACGCGCACACAGTCGCTCATTCTCCCAGCATGTATATTTTGTCTGAAACACTGATTGGTCTAAGCTGGTCTGTATGGACAGCATATGCCGTTTATTCCAGCTGCTATATTCAGCAGCCAGCTGTTCCTACCACTATAGAATGACATGCACACACTCACATTTGGAGGTTTCTTCCATGCAATAACCCTTTACCGTAACACTGAAAAGGCAAACAGTCTGGTGTGTCACTCCGTGTGACTATTTATTTGGAACAGCAGCGTGCAGTCCGTGTTAGTACGTGCAACCGCAAAAGTCTACAAACACGATGAAAAGGACGAAACAAATCTGCGAAATGGTCATGATGTCCCCGTCATCAATCTAATGCCTTCAACCTAAGGACACAACTAGTGGAACGACTTCTTTCAACATCATCTTGATTTAGCGAGTGTTCAAGTCAAACCAGGACTTTTGATTGTTCCCATCATCTCTCTATATAATGCCCTGCTACACTAATGCACTTATCCCAGCGGTTCACTAGTGCTTGGATCATCATGGTAGAAAGTTTTCTCAGTACGCCGGAGACATGATCAGATTGCCTTTAGATTACGCTTTATGTCTGAAACGCCGGCCTCCCAGGAACTCCTTGAACCTAACCTCCCAAACATGTAGAAATGGCTAACAGCGAGGTCAAGACTGTACACTACAAGTGAAATATTCTGTAATCTAACCAAACCCATTCATAATTTCTTAAAATAAGATTAAAAATAACCTTAATATTCTATTTAGTCAAATGTTACTTAAATCTTCACTTGCAATTTTAGTGACATTTGATTTGTTTTTTATTTTAAAAGCATAGACTAGATTCAGGAATAGGTGAGGCGAAACACATTTTCCCATAGGAAGTTCCCACCACCGATATTAAATTACCGATATTATACATTTCCAACACTATAATTATACTTTTTGCATATAAAATCTTTAGAAAAGACGTACTGTAAATGAAGTAAAATATTAAATAAATAGACCTTACTTAACCTTCTCTTGCATGGACAAAATGCAAACTCCATGCACACAGAGCAGAGGCAAGATTTAAACCCCCACTTTTGGGCAATAGTCTTTCCAATAGTGTTTGGGAATAAGTTTTGATCGGCTCCAGGACGTACGCGCAACTTAGCCGGCATTCAGTTTGGCTCGGTTCGTTCATATGCCGAAAATGCTTCGTGTGCCGATGCAAATTTTCAGTTCTTAAGACGGAGATTTGTGAGATGGGGCGTTCGTATGCCGAGGAATAACTGCAAGATATAATTTTCTTCACTGTACAGCGGGTGTGGCAATAAATCTCTGTCGAATGCCTGTAATGTGCAAGTGGTGTTGGTGAATGATTGTGTGTACAGTTCCCTTGTCGATTTTCAAGGATCAGGCATTTCACTCGTCTTATCGTCGTACTGTTCTTGAAGTCTTCTATACATGTCAATCTGCTTTCTTTAAAAGTCCCAGATTGCCTTGAACGTCCCTCGTAATATTGAGTTTGTTTTTACAAATAAAATCCTTTAAAAAAATCAGGAATGTACAAATCACACATTTATTAGCTAGCTAGGCAAGATTGAATACATAATTTAAAAAGGTACAAACTGGTAGCTAGCATAGCGCGTGGAGAGCTACTGTATCTAGCTGAATAAGTAGTAAATTTATCTTGAGGCCATGACAATGACTCAACTCTTATTGAACTATCAGAAGTTAAAAGTATACTTTTTTAGTATACTTGTAGCTGCTTTGCAAAAAAACAGTTTCGAACAGTCAAGCCATGTGATTAAGCTTGAATGCTGACCAGTGTTATTTCTGAAGAAGGTCAAGAACTTACTTATTTATTTATTTATTTATTTATTTATTTATTTATTTTTCTTGCACCATCTCAGAGAACGCACCGCAGGCATTCGGCATCTCCTTATCACAGGTGATCACCAACGACCGGACCCAGCGTCAGCGGCAAGAAGGTCAGAGGGAGGAGCAGAGAGACACGAGCGACCTGGTGTCGTCCATCCTTCAGTTTGCGATGCGTCGGCCCACCAAGGAGCTTTCCAGCAGCAACTCGTCACTCAGCTCGACCTCGGAGACGGCCAACGAGTCCACTTCATCCAACACGCCTGAAGCAGCACCCCGTGCTCGCAGGAGGGTAAGAGCAGGCAGATTTTATCATTGGTTACAGAAAGCGGTTACAAAAATCACAGTCTCGAACAAATCCGATTCAAATTCTGGGGGGGGTGGGGGGGGGGTAGTCGGGGACTTGGGCAGGTCAGAGCAATATTTTTATGTATACAGGTGAACTAAAATATACACATAGGAGGACATCATCTGAGTTTGTTCAGTGATGGAACTGAGGTCAGAAACAGATTGTGGGATCAGGATCAGAGCCTGGGAATAACTGCCTTTTTACAGCAGTCGTGGTAAGAACACAGTGGCGTGGTTAATGCCCGCCAAACATAATATGACGTTCGAGTTCTATTTCTGTTCTATTTTGGTAAGGGTGTGGTTTCTGTCTAGAAACAACGCTGAATACAATATCGATGCTATACTCTACAGAAACTGTTCAGCTGAAGATCGGAAAAAGACCAGGCGATGTTCAGCTGTCCAGTTTCGTGTCAGATTCCTGACCTTGCCTGACAACCGTGGATGCTGATGTGATCTTGTAGCCCATCCACTGAAAGATGTGGTGTGCTGTGAGTTATGGGATGCTTTGCTACTCATCGTGGTTGAAAAATAGTTTATTTGAGTTGCTGTAGACCTCCTGTGACCTAAATCTCCCTATTCTCCTCTGACCTCTCATCTCAAAGCACCATGTCTGTTAATGACGAGATTGATTTGTTAGGCAGAAACAGGAGAAACGAACAGTAATGTAAAATATTTACATACTGTATACTGTACATCCATATATCAGAGAATGGTTTTCATATGTTACATATGCCCTGATCAGCCTGAAGATTAACACAACATACTGCAACATTAACACATTAACACTGATTATCAGTTATATACCAGTAAACTAGTGACAGGATCATGGACTCACCCGTGCACATGTGGACCAAATTGCAGCAGAAATCGCTAAAAAAGGTCTCCAAACTTCCCAGATGCAAATCCGGGGATTCCCTGGACAAACAAGTCCGATCCACAGAAAACGCACCCCACAACCCAGATCACCCAAAGAAACGTCCCGGTGCGAGATACCACAGCACACCCCTAAGGGTCTTTATAGAAGCATGCCCTAAGGTGCCAGAGCTGCCCAGGGGGCACAAGGGAAACCTAAAACCTATGTTGTTATAATTTTATAATGGGTTTTAATGCTATGGCTGATCTTTGTATTCTAAAATCATGTGTCTGTATACAGTTAGTCCCCGACTTACGAACATTCAAGTTACGGATTTCCGCAGATACAAACAAATTTGCACAGAAGTTGCTCACGTGTATTGCACGGAAAAGTCAGTGCGGTGCAACAGATACCAATATCTACAAATATATACAATATTTTCAGTGTGAAAGTGAATGTATAAAATGTCTCAAGTCCGGTATATTGTACAGTACAGACCAAAAGTTTGGACACACCATCTCATTCAAAGAGTTTTCTTTATTGTGTTCTTGATTGTGTTCTTTAGCCCAAACGCGTCTCTTCTGCTTGTCGCCTGTCCTTAGCAGTGGTTTCCTAGCAGATCTTCTACCATGAAGGCCTGATTCACACAGTCTCCTCTTAACAGTTGTTCTAGAGACGTGTCTGCTGCTAGAACACTGTGTGGCATTGACCTGCTCTCTGATCTGAGCTGCTGGTAACCTGCGATTTCTGAGGCTGGTGACTCGGATGAACTTATCCTCCGCAGCAGAGGTGACTCTTGGTCTTCCTTTCCTGGGGCGGTCCGCATGTGAGCCAGTTTCTTTGTAGCGCTTAATGGTTTTTGTGACTGCACTTGGGGACACTTTCAAAGTTTTCCCAATTTTTCGGACTGACTAACCTTCATTTCTTAAAGTAATGATGGCCGCTCGTTTTTTTCTTGCCATAATACAAATTCAACCTCTTTGAACGAGAAGGTGTGTCCAAACTTTTGGTCTGTAATGTATGTGTACGTGTGTGGGGGTGCAGGAGTAATAAGTCGGCCTCACCAGTTTCAGTGAATCAGTTCGGGAGCACGATCATAGAAAATGGCGGTCCTGATGGTGAAGCTGTCCTAATTTCCTACGGTCACAGTCCAACACAGCTCTGAGATAAAATGGCGTCTCTCTTTGTCAGACTTCCGAACGAATCCGACTTACGAATGTGCCCGGAACGGATCTCGTTCACAAGTCGGGGACTTACTGTTTTACATTTCCACACAGGGAGTGAGATATTGAGAATCAGCCATTATAGGAACAGCGCAACCAGCTACAGAATGTTCTTTTGGAATGGAGAAGATCCTGATTTAGGAAAAAAACAGAGCAATTTAGAGTAAACAGAAACAGGTACAGTCTCAAGAGAACCTTATTAACCAAGCACGGCATCTCTTGCACTAGAAACTGAACCAAAACTGAGAACTTGAGCCAGATAATCAGGAAAGCAGTTTCAAAACACAGAGAACTTGCCAGGTTCTGAAGCTTGGAAGCGAAGCCCTTGTGAAACACGGGGCAATTCTGACAGCGTCAGTGGAATTTGACTTAAAAATCATTTACCGCCCTCTTTTAGCAGCACAATAGCTCACTTACATGCATTCCAAAGGCCCTTCGCGAACCTCAGGAGGGCCTGGAAACTCACAAGCAGGACTGTTTGGATGTAGCAAAAACTGTTTGTAAGATTACCCATGTAATCTTCTGGTGGTGTAATCCTAAATGCCTGCAGCTTGTCCTTCACTTTGGACATCCAGCTGTTACAGAAAGCACAGTTCTTTGCCGAGATACAGTACTAGACAAACAACAGAATAATAAGACACAGATGAATCGAAGCTCTTAAAGGTGTGACTGATGATTAGACGTTGGTGCGAGAGCAGAGCCAGAGCTGGGTTGTTACAGGACAGCAAACTTACTCTGTATTTCACTCATTTCGCCTTCAAAACTGCTTTAATTCTTTCTGGCATAGATTCAACAAGGTGCTGGAACCATCGCTTAGAGATTTCGGTCCATATACTGACCTGATGTCATCACACGCTCACTGCATCTTTTTTGTCTCCATATTTATAATGAGTTCCACCATCCTCAAAAGTGCTCTACTGGATTGAGATCTGGTGACTGTGGAGAAAGAAATGATTTTCGGTTGGGACATGGTGTGTTATACTTTGGTCATAAAGTGATGGACATGGCCAACAATACTCCCCACACTATTACTCCACCACCAGCAGCCTGAACCACTGATAAGGCAGGATGGATTCATGCTTTCATCTTTTCTAAGACATCCAAATTTCGAAGCAGAAATTGAGACTCATCAGAGCAGGCAATGGGAATCATCAGCTCAGTTTCCGGTTCTTAGCTGACAGGAGTGGCACCCGGTGTGGTCTTCCGCTGCTGTAGCCCATCTGCTTCGAGGTTCGACGTGTTGTGCGTTCAGGAATGCTCGTCAGAATACCTCGGATGTAACCAGATGTTATTTGAGTTACTGTTGCTTTTCTATCAGCTTGAACCAGTCTGGCCATTCTCCTCTGACCTCTGGCATCAACAAGACATTCTCACCCAGATTTTTTCAGACCATTCTCTGTAAACCCCAGAGATGGTTGTGCATGGAAATCCCAGTAGATCAGCAGTTTCCGAGTCTAATTGAAGTCATTTCTAAAGGATTCCCAACCCGCTTTGAGACACCAGACCACTTGAAGGACATTTTGCTTTCATTCGACTTGTGCATGTACATTATCACAAAGTTGATGAAACTAAAACTAACTTTGGTAATGCTTCATTGTGATGCGGCGTTTTAGAGAATCTAACCTCACCATCCCATCTCGTCCAGTTTATTAGGTACACCGGGACATCTGGACCTTCTTGCAGTTATCTAATCAGCACAATGCAAAACGGTCACGCAGATACAAGATAAGTGCTGCAGCTTATGTTTACATCAAACATCTCTAAAACGTAATAGAGAAAGGTGTGCTCTCTGTGTCTTTATACAGTAAAGGTCAGAGACAAAAATGGAAGTGTATAAAGATACAGGTTGTAAAAGATCAAAGGGGAATAACCAGACTGGTCTGCGCTTACAGAATGTCTCAAGTAATTAGTCTTTATAACCGCGGTGTGCAGAAAAGCATCTCAGAATGCACTACACATCAAACCATGACGTGAACTAAAACAGAAAACCATATCCAGTTTCCAGTCCTGACGCTATCATGGCATCTATCTGCCCGTCCACATAACTGTTTGATGTCATGTGAAAACTTACTGAAGTTCTTAATCTGTATCTGCATGGTTTTATGCATTGTTTTGCTGTCATCCATTTGGCTCATTAGATTCTGTAACTGAATAAAACAAAATGATGAGGAGATCAAAGCTAACAAACCTCTTATAGATTTTGAACAACATGCGTGGTGTATTTGGATTTGCCACTTGTACAGGTTTGGCAGAATAATATAATCGTCAGATGTAATGATTGTCACTGTAACACCTTGCGTAGGGCGGCATGTCCGTGGACTCCATCACGGATTTGGACGACAGTCAGTCACGTCTGCTGGAGGCGCTGCAGCTCTCGCTGCCGGCTGAGGCGGCCAGCAAGAAGGAGAAGCAGCAGGACAAGAGGCTGAGTCTGAACCCCATCTACAGGCAGGTGCCACGCGTGCTGGACAGCTGCTGCCAGCACCTTGAGAAGTATGGTACGCATGCAACGAACTTTCACACCTATGCATGATGTAATGGAAAATTACCATTTTAAACAGGTGGTTAATTTTTTTTTTCTTTTTTTACCGCATAGGTTTACAGACGGTGGGGATCTTTCGAGTGGGCAGCTCGAAGAAAAGAGTGAGGCAGGTAGGAGGCACAGTTCTTATATGCCTTCTCATGCACTTTGGCTCAACTGCCAAAACTTACGTAAAATGTCAGTATTAGAATTCTGCATGGATGGCCTTAAAGAGGTGGTGTGCAATTTAAAGAGCCCTCTGCTGACTACATAACGAACTGCAGTTACAGGACAAAAATGGAGGGTGAAGCTAAAGTATAAAATATTGTACCAACCAAATCATTGTTTATATATATATTGTGTTTATATATATATATTATTTTTAGGGTTATTTCTACACTGTAAAAAAAAAAAAAAGCATCTGCACAAGTTCAATTTATCTACAGTTTCTTAAAATAAGAGCAAACCAAAATCTAAGATTATAGGGTTTATTCCTAAGGGTGAAGTTCTTTAATGTCATGTCTTGTTTTTCTGATGAATCATATGATAAAAATTCTGACGACCGATTTTGCTCCACCTCCGTTTTGTTCTAATGCCACGACCCAACACCAAGTGATTTTTATCTTTCATTCACCATGCAGCCAACGTGTCTCAGTTATGAATGGTATTTTTTCCCCCTTCCTTTTAAATAGTGGTGATTTGGCTTCAGATCTAAATGTGCCTTCGAGCTTTTACTTTTAGGCAGATTCAAATACGGTGATGTTTTGCTTGGTGAACACTCCTGATACTCTGGAGAAACCATCACTCCAGTGCAAACAGTGCTCTTATTTCATTAAAGTAAACTAATATCACCGGGTCCCAGTGCGCATCAGAATCAAATTGCAAAGGAAACAGGAAGGCGCTGTGTGAAGAACCTGTTGGATGAGTGATGGGAGAGACAACGGAGCAAGGATCACACAGTGTTAAGTATTTTTTTTCTGACTCACTACAAAAACAGCAAAAAGCTGATTATATGATAAAAAGTAAACCAGATGAACAACAACAAAAAAAAGAAAACAAAGACACGCATACCAGGTCACTATGTTAAATGAAGTAACGTGGACATGCCCTCATCCAGATTTGGCGCCCTCTGGCATTTCCCAAAACTCAAATCACCTTCGAACAGGTCGTCATTGTCCTTTGTACACTGTTGCTTGTATCGTCTTCAGTAAATGTCTCTATTTTTCATATTTCCTGGCTGGATACTTTCCAGAGCTCGCATATCATGCTATAGAAATTTATGCAAGAATGTTTGTTGATGATTTTTAAGTAGCACCATGACATATGCAAGAACAGATTTGCACTTATGACTATGATGATAATGATCTCATTTTGACAGTCCTATTTGTGAAAAACATTATGGCCTTCATGGCACCAAGGTGGTGGAAAATACACCAGAGAGCTATAAAAATAAGTATACCAGTAAACTGGTGACAGAATCGTGGGCACCCAAGTCTCACCCATGCCTACGTGGACCAAAGGCCAACCTGTCCAGTCCAATCCAACAGAAAAACCTACAAAGCAAATACTGCCAAAAAAGTCAATACTGGCCATGTAAGAAAGGCACCAGATCACCCAGTGCACAATAGTTGACCGCACACGGTGCCAAAGAACCCAAGGCCGCCTACGTGGCTTCCAAATTCCCCAGATTCAAGTCTGATCAGCACTTATGGGATGCGCCAAACTACCGAGTCCAATCCACAGAGGCCCCACCCTGCAATCCACAGGTGGGACAAGGGGAACACAAACCTAAGTTTATAATTTTAATGTTTTTAAGGTAATGGCTGATATACAAGTAACACTTGACTCAAAAATATTCTTTGACCGTGACAGAAATGTGAACAAACATGCTGATTTTATCATGCATTACTAAACTTTCCGTAAGGACTATTACCTGCTCAAAGACTGTTCGAGGAAATGAGGTAGCTCTCTTCTTATAAATACAAGTAAAACCAAGGAGTCAATCATCAGGCACAAAAATACTGAATGCTGTCAGCAGGATAATACCCTTTTCTATACTGCCAGAATTGTTCAAGGGTGGATTGAGAAACAGGACAAAGAGTTCATGGTCTTGACTTGGCCTGCAAGTTCCACGTATCCCACAGAGGCTGTTCAAATCCATGAGATTTGACTAATCTGTTAATTGCTAGGTTCAGTGGGTGTGTCCAAGTGTTACTGAATTACAAATTGAGCTGGACACCGGCCCCTCAGGGCTAGATTTAAACAGCCCTGCATTAGGGAATACCGTTGAAGGACGATGCTTCCTGGCCTACAACAATGTTTAGGTAGGTTGTAGTGTTGCATGGGATACTGGTACTAAAAACCTTCTGCAGTACCAGAATTTCAAAAACAGTACTGTACTCTGCCAGCTTTTTAAAATAATCACGTCTTTTACTGTGCAGATGTCTGTTTCCTCTGGCTAAAGGGACTGTGTCTCTTTAAGCATAGCGCTGATAGCACTGACGTGTGTGTGTGTGTGTGTGTGTGTGTGTGTGTGTGTGTGTATGTGTGAGAGAGAGACGTAGTAGGAAAAACACCCTGACCGAGTTTGTAATAAGAGCTGCAGGAAGCTTTTAAATGACTCGCGAGCAACTGTAGAGAAAGTGGACCCCTTTTTGTTTTGTTCAGAGACTAGAGTTATAAACATGGAAGCAGCAAAGAGAGATTAAATATTGCTATATTTTTATATTAATATATTAAGAGTTTGTTTTATATTGGGGCGTTCAGTTCGCATTCAAGATTCTTTCTTTTATTTCTTAGAAAATGAACACAAAAAAGAAGAAACCTTGTGGTTGCAGTGAAGCTGGAGTGAACAGAGATCCTAGTAGAACTGAAAATATTTTTTACATTTTCTCCCGTTAAAGCTCGCTGAAATGTATCACCAAGCACTTGTCTCCAGTAATGAAGTTAGTTAGGGAGCGTCTAAGAAGTGCATGACCTGGCCAATTGAGTAAGATTCTACGAAGAAGGTCCTCAAATTTAGATGATGCCTTTCACATTGCAGCATTAAGATACAGTATGGGTACAAGATTTATTGATTTTTTATACCATATTCATTGGTACTTACAAATTTGATCCATTCCGGTGGCGAGTTCCTAAGGCGTAAATTCGTATTACGAAGCGCATTTTCCCATAGGAAATAATGTAAATGTAGATAATCTGTTCCAGCCACCCAAAAACATTAGCAATATTAACAATTTCCTGCACTTTAATCATATTTTTGAAATATAAAAATGATCAAAATATTTAGAAAAAAATACATGTAAGTGAAGTAAAATATGAAAATAGAACTTTATGATTCCAAGAGGAATTTATGATTCCTCTTGGTCCCGGCTGCTTTAAAAACAAAACTTCTTGATGATATGCTGCTAACATTTTTAGCATGTCATCACTAAATCTTGCACACACACACACACACACAAAAAAAAGAAAAATCGCTCATGTGTCGAAAAATTACCTCAGCATTCAGACGTTCGCATGCTGAGGTAACACTGTACTGTATGTTTTGTTAATAGTTATAAAAAATTGTGATTACCCATAATTTTATTACCCTGATAAAATCCAGGAGACAGCTACAGCATGGTGTTTTGAAAAAAGGTTAAATTTTTACTATTGTTTAAATAACTATTTAAGTTGTTTAGTTCCTCTCGTTCAGAGAGAGTAATTCATGACAGTATTGTTATCTAATCTAAAGGATTTGGTATTACTGTATGACAACTCCAGTAGGTGGTGTACGTTAAATCAACATCCACAAGAATGCTAATTGTACGCTAATTTTTTTGAACCACTCTTAAAGCGCCGCCGCACACCACCTGCCATTTTAGAGCATATTCTGCTTCAGGGTGTTCCTGTCCAAGACTCCTAAACCACACACATGGACGTGCTAGTCAGTGCTAGTGAACCCTTCCAGTCTTTAAGTGGCATTCTTTCTGGGAAGAAGGGGAAAGTATTTCTTTCCTCCTAGTGTGTTTAAGTACATGTGTAATGACACAGACACTGTTTATACAGAAATCCTGTTGAAATCTGCGGACCGGTTCTGGTCCTGAGGCCTCGTCCGATAATAAAAACAATGAAAACACACGGTTTAGTGAAGACCTGTTCGTGTAAAGACAAGGAAAGTCACAAAGTATCTGGTACAAGAAAAGCATGTATGGCTCCAACAAGTTTTTAACATGATTTTTTGTGTTTTATTTGGAAGTTTTATTTATGACGAGCTACATTTGCTTTTCTTATAGATTTTTTTTCCTCTTATTAAACAACATTAGCAGCTTTTTGCTAATTTTTGATAACATTAAGCATGGATCCAATAAATAATATGTAGTTCTTAAATGCATAAAACAAATGTGAGGAAGAGGAATAAATACAGCCGCATGTTATATACAATATTTAACCAAAAGTGCGAGCAAGTGTGTGGTTATACTAAATATCAGCACTTCAGTCTCACCACAGGGATAAGTAACCTAGGTATTCACAGTCGTACTGATGTTTGGTATAACGGCATGATTGAGAGTTTGATATCGCTTTAATACAGTACATCGGTGCTATGCACAAGAAATCAACGTCTGTTAAGTGACATTTCAGAAACATTATGGCCAAATGGTCTATTTACAGTACGTTTGCTCTGCTAGTAGAAATATATACTAAGTAGCAAGACACGCCTTATTTCTATAAAGGTAAAATTTTGCGTACATTCTTCCATTTTTCTTCTTCATTTTATTTCCTTTTGATGAGCTTTCATATTTAAAGCCAAACTTGTATTCCTGAAAAGCATCATTTGCCACATGATGTCTCCAATACTACTCTACGAATTACTAATATTACTTAGTAACACTACTAATCGCTTTTTGCTAGATGGATAGAGCAAGACAACATAAATGTGCTCATTACAATTCTTTTACACTGTTTTTTATACTTCCCCAATAATTAAACTTTTTAAAAGAAATTAATTAGAGTTATATCTCTTTTTCTTTTTGCCGTAGCTGCGGGAGGAGTTTGACCGCGGTATGGACGTGCAGCTGGATGAGGAACACAGTGTCCATGACGTGGCAGCGCTTCTGAAGGAATTCCTCCGGGACATGGCGGACCCACTGCTCACCAAAGAGCTGTACACAGCCTTCATTAACACCACATGTGAGAAACATACTTAAAGCTAAACGTACTTAAAACTAAAGCCTTTTCCCTCAACAGCTGATTCAACAAGAGAACCGAAACGAGCTGAACTGCAAAGCAGTAGTTTACCTGCTGTAGATTCCTAAACCCACACTAGTTTAATATCAGGATTTATGAATACATCCGGAAAATTGTGATTGAAGATCAATTGCGATTGAGAGGTTTTACCAAAGAATCGCCTTTTTTTTTTTTTTTTTTTCATATTGTAGTGATACACATGTTCACATGAAAATGCTATTACTTACTTTTCCAGTATGCATCTTCATGGGGAAAAAGTTACCAAATTTAATTTAGTTTGGCGTGTTGAAAATGCTGTTCCCAATAGAAATATAATATGATGCATTTGCTGTATACGATTCAAATTTTAATCCAGTTAATCACAGTCATCGTCTTTGATTTATCGCGATTAATCACAATTAATCTCATTTTTTAAATACTCAGATTTACTTGCATTATAAATGTGCAATGTAGGAATGTTTCCTTAGGAATAAGGAAATAAATGACAAACTGGTTAGAGGAAACAGATGATGCAGTTTTATATAATCTCAAACATTAACATTTAACAAATATTACATTTAAATCTCTCGAATGGGACCAGCATACACTGCATACAGTGGCTGGGTTGTCTGCGATGTGGCAAACCCACCCACGGCGGGCCTCGAACCCGCATCCAAACAAATCAAAAACCTGGAACCTTAACCGCCTGAGCCACCACTCTCACATCTTACGTTTAATGTATTCTTGTAAAAATAGTTTCCCCGAAGGTAGCTTAAGCACACAATTTTGGTTTTATCCAAACATCCATCTAGAAACTAGAAACCTTTCATCAAACAATAAATGTGCCTTTAACACATACAGCCAGGTAACTGCTCTGTGATTATGGGAAGCCACTAGGATCAAACTGGTCATATGATTAATTTACGTAAAAAAATAAAATAGTAAAGCATGAACAGTCATAGATTAAATCCCAACAGATGCTTCCTAGCAGTCAAAAGGTTCAGGTCACTTGTCTTCAACCACCAGGCTACTCCTGTTCTAAGTGCACTATGTTGGTCAGTTCTGGATTACGAAACCTGTGCCATTTTTGACCTATGACCCTGGATTTCCCTCTTGATAGTGCTGGACTCAGAAGACCAGCAGTTAGTCACCCAGCTGCTCGTGTACCTGCTGCCGCCTTGTAACAGCGACACCCTGCAGCGGCTGCTGGAGTTTCTGCACATCGTGGCTCAGCACGCTCAAAATTCACACGACAAAGATGGACAGGAGGTGAGATGATGTACAGTAGCGATTACAGCTGTATTATTTATATATTTGTATCCCACAGGTATCCCAGTTTGTGGAATTTTTTTTGGGGGGGGATGGTATTTACAGCAATACCTGAACGATCCAAATAGTTTCAGGTTTTTAGGGCAGCTGTGGAGAGCAGACAGTACTGTGTAGTTTTGCACTGTGGGTCAGTCAGTAGAGCTTGGCTTTCCCAACATCTGGAAAACGTATGCATCTCAGTGCCTGATTAAGGGCTATTTAGTAATATGGCGTCATCGCATAGTTATGCAGGCAGTGTGAAACTGATACTCACAGTCTACAAGTGAAGGCCAGTTTAACTGTCAGCCTACATCTGAGGCAAAACGAGCACTAATTCAATCACCTGGCCCGAATCTATCCGCCTCCTCCTGTAGTGCTTTCATGTAATGTGTAAATATTCTCAGCCGGCATCAGTAAGTATTAGATTGTACTGTAACTAAAGACCAATGGTTCTTAATCAGGCCATGTGCTTTTAGACATATTGGGCAATATGTGTGTTTAGCTATGAATTCCATGTTCCATTTAATTTCGTACTTCACCATTATTCAGAAGTCATGTAGAAGGTGTGCACATGGGCATGGGGTGGGTTTTACCTAAAGAAGAGTTGTGTCTTATTTAGGGCCGCACCGATGTGTCATATAATCGATTATGTTGATTATGTAGATACGTCAACTTCCGCGGAATGCAAGGATGTGACACAGTGTTTACTTCCGTCCACAATTTTGCCAGCGCGTGGTGAAATATAAGACTTCATGGCGAGAAATCCAAACCAGAGCGTCCAACATGTGATCGTTCTTTAAAGAAACCACTAATAAAATGGTGTGTATGTGTGTGTGCATGTGTATGTACAAACTCACTCACACACTCGCATATACACACCCCATGTACAGTATGTATATGTGCCCGTCTACGTATGTATTAGACTAAGTGTAATCAAGAGTGTTAGTGGGTTTGGTGTTAGTTAGTACAGTAAGTGCCAGGGAGTCAAGATTCTCCAGAGCAGATGCTAAAGGCTAGTCTGGCAACACCACTTTCCAGCACATGGCCAAGTTGTGAACAGTTTTGTCATTCACGTACTGTATAGATTTTTACAAGTAAGTGACGTACAGTTAAGTTTGAAACGGCTGTTTTAAACATAGATTTGGTTTTAAAAAAATAAGTGATTTTATGGGTTTATGAAGAGGCAAAGCTGTGTTCAAGTGTCTATTTTTATTATTAATATTATTATTATTGTAGTATTTATTACTGCACAACCCACATGGCTGCAGGACGTCATTATTATTTGATAAAAAGATTATATATATATATATGGGAAAATGCATGAAAAAAGGATTAAAGAATTAAATATTAACATCATTATTTACTGGGAAGTTTAATTAAAGGATTAATCATCCACCGGGAAAATTATCACTAGCTTAACCGTGAAAAATAACTGTTGGACTAATCGATAAAGGATAAAAAATAAATAAATCATTATATGCAACCCTAGTCTTATTCGTGTACATTTCTGACTCCGAACTTAAGCTCATTTTCCTTTTGTACATCATCAGCCAAAACCAAGGAGCAGCACCACTGTCTGTTCAGAGAGAAATTATATTTACGGAATGTCACGCATGAGGGAGTGCTGTTGTACTGAATATCAGCAGACCTGTGATCTTCTGGTAGGCATGAGAACACAGCCAGTGCTGATATTGAGTACAACAGCACAGCTTTGAGTGTGACATTGCTTTTATACAGTCCAACAGTTTCACAAACACTGTTTATCTTCAGCATATGATTTTTCAGCCTTGTGTTAGAAGCACAGTAGCAGTGAACACCAATGGGTCCATTGCCCAACTTTCTTAAAGTGAGCTGGAAGCTTACGCCGAACACAATAACCAAATCATGGTCAAAGCCGACCGAGTGTTGATCCGCTTAAGCTCTTACTAACAAGTGGTATTCTTACAGTATGGCCACGCAGCTGTTTAGTCTCAATCATCTCACTGTGTGTGTATGAAATTGCTCTTACGTTCACTATAAAACACTGCTATGGTTTTTACTGTTGATTTTTTTTATTTTTTATCATGCAACTTCAAGTGTTTAAGTGATCTCCATTAACTATGCTTTAAGGGTTCTCAAACCAGTTACAGTCATTTAAAATCTCTTTAGTTGTTGTCTTTGCTTGATGCAGTCCAATAATTTGAACCTTCGGAAATGGTGACTCTTATTATCTTTTTTTTTTTTTTTAGCCAGGCAATGTACATTCCATGTTGCCACTCCTATGCAGTAACCGTAGAGGAGTGAGTGGCAAGTAGTTTTTTTTTCTTTCTCAGGCATATAGTATACAGTTCTACAGATAATAGTAAGCCGAACACATTGTACTTTCACAAAACTAAATTGTGCATTCTTGGGGCTCGTAATCTGCGCTCCGGTCCCAGTTCATACCCCACGCTCCAGTAGAGACCCATGCTTCAGCGCGCCATTGGTACATTCTTAATCTGTAAAGAAAATCAAGCCTCATCATGTGGAGTCTCAGAGGCCTGCTTGGCCCGTTCCTAAATACGCTCACTCCTGCCTGCGCTCTCAGTGTACTTTCCCACATGCCTATCTGCACAGGAAACCGGACTCATTTCATGCTCCGGAGGGGAACACTGATCAACATTTTCATCACACTCGCGTTCCTGCTGAGAGCCTGTGAGAGAGAAGGAAGCTGCGCAGTGCGCTAGTTTTAGTTAGGTTCCTAGGAGTAAAATAAAGATGTTTTTCGGTTTATTTAGACGAGATGGGCGGAGTCATCGCATGTATTAGAATCGAAGTTTAAGACGTTCGTAATACACACACTCACTCCCACACACATACTTACGTAATCCTCGCAGTCCTGCTGTGAGAAAAATTGAGTCGGAGCCCTGCTATGTCCGTGAAATTGTGATGACAATGCCAGAGTCTTAATCCTTGTGTGGCTTTAGAGGAACCACTAATCATGTGATCACCAAACTGTCGTACAAGTAAAATGTGGTATTTCTCTTCCTCAGTCTTTCCCTGATGTTTAATGAAATGCATTGCCACAAGGATTAATTTGTCACATATGCATTACTTAATGCACATTGAGCTTCTTTCTCTGCATATCCCAGCTTTGTGGCTGGTGTCATAGAGCATATGGTTAGCAATGATATGGCACCCCGGGAGCAGACATGATTATAAGCGCCCTGCTCAAGGGCCCAGCAGGGACAGCCTGGCGGAGCTGGGGTCTGAGCCACCACCCTTCTGATCAGTAACCCAGATCAGACTTAACCTTAACCAGCTGACCTACCACTGCTCTCATATAAACATATAAATTTCTAGAACAGCGTATTTTATGCATAATGTTCCAGGCATGAAAGTGTTTTCTGTCTGTCCACAGGTTACAGGGAACAAGATGACGTCGCTCAACTTGGCCACGATCTTTGGGCCAAACCTGCTTCACAAGCAGAAGAGCTCAGATAAAGAGTTCAGCGTGCAGAGTTCGGCCCGGGCCGAGGAGTCCACGACCGTCATCGCTGTGGTACAGAGGATGATCGCGAGCTATGAGGAGCTGTTCATGGTGAGCAACAAAATACGCAAAATATAATAATACACGAGTGAAGTGTTTGATGAGCAATAATTGCATTCCCTGGCGTCAACCAGACGGAGATGGGTTCCTCTCGGAGTGTGGTTCCTTTTCATGTCGTCTCTGGGAGATTTCCTTTACCACCGTCGCCTCAGGCTTGCTCACCTGCGATTGCGACCCACTGACATCACCAAACTGCCGCATTCTTCTTTTATGAAGGCCTTTTACAGTTGCTGTTCATTTATGATGGGGTCTTCTCTTCAGTCTCCTCTTGAAGCTGTGAAATGCATGCTCGAACAGGTTAAGGTTTGGTGATTGACCTGTCCAGACTAAACCCTTCCACCTCCCCCGTCTCAGTGAAGGCCTTTGTTGTGTTGGCGGTTGGTTTTTGGTCATCGTCTTGTTGCATGACGAAGTTCTAATTAGATTGGATGCATTTTTCTGTAAGTTAGATTTTTTTAGATTAGATTTTATTTATAATGAGTTCCATCATCATTAAAGATTAGTGAGCGATACAAAAGTGCACATG
The DNA here is from genome assembly GCA_011419295.1 of Clarias macrocephalus. Taxonomy (NCBI): domain Eukaryota; kingdom Metazoa; phylum Chordata; class Actinopteri; order Siluriformes; family Clariidae; genus Clarias; species Clarias macrocephalus. The sequence goes on along the minus strand of JAAGKR010008154.1, from coordinate 4,055 downwards.
CAAGCCCAAGCCATGACTCTACCTTCACTGGGCTGGAACAATGAGCTCATATGTTTTGAATCATGAGATTCCTTTCGTCTTCCTTTCGTCCATCACTTTGGTAGAGGTTAATGTTGGTTCCAGCACTTTTTTGGCTCGTTTCCGTATTTCTTTGCGAATTCCAGGCTGGTCTTCTGATTGTTACTGCTGATGAGTGGTTTACATTTTGTGGTATGGCCTCTATATTTCTGCTCTCAAAGTCTTTTAAGTAAGGTGGATAGTGATACCGTATTATTTTAACAATGCTTGCAATGCATACTGTATGTCATCACTTGCTGTTTTGTTTTTCTTGGCTGACTTGCTCAATCTCTGGTTGTTAGTACACCAGTGGTTTCTTTCCATATTGTTGTACTGCTATGCTCGATGATTTTGCACTGGTCCGTTTTCTCTCATTTTCCAGCTCCAAATGACTGTTTTTCTCCCGTAGACAGTTCACTGGTCTTTATTTATTTATTTATTTAAACAAATGCAGCATTTTGTGCGATACCCAGTGCTTAAACAAAAAGTAGATTTTCAGAGCTATCAACTGTTTATCACTCTAATAGGACAGACCTGGGAAAAATGAACCAGTTGTGTTCGAATACTTTTGATCACGTGAAAATGTATCAGTTCGAGCAATACATTGTTTAACATTGTGGATGTATAGTAAATGTAATGGTTGAGGTGATGTTCTGATCCTTTGCCTCATTCGTCTTCTGATTTCCAACCAAAATGTTAAGCAAAAACAAAGAATCAATCTTCCTGACAGAGATTTAAAAAAGCTAATTAAAAAGCGAGAAAAAACTACAATTTTCAAGGTTAAACATCAGAATATTGCAGTTTCCAGAGTCAAGCTCCTTGTCTATCAAGAACAAAGCAGAGTTTGAACTTAGCAAACAGCCGCCTCAAAACATATTCGAGCTACAACAGCATACGAGGGCTAATATGGGATTTAAAAAAAAAAAAGAAGAAGTGGAAGGGGAGGGGCAGGGAATTTCGGAGTTTGAAATGAAAAGTCGAAATTGAGAAAAAAAATCGAAATTTTTGAGGAAAAAACTCTTGAGTTTAAAACTTAAATTATTATGAGAAAAACCTCTAATATTTCAGAGAAGAAAATTTTCATTTTCAAGTTGAAAACATGAAAATTTTCAGTTTCAAGCTTTTTTTTAATTATTTTTTTTATCAAGGACAAAGTAGACATAATTTAAAACAAGTGACATCTGCCCAATTTTGCAAAGTGTATATGCAGTTTCCTTGCTCGATAGAAAAAACCCACAAATTTTAATAGTTTTAAACACAAAAAACTTCAAGTTTATTTCTCATAAATTTGAGTTTCTTCTTGTAATCTTCTGAGGTTTTTTTTCCACAAAATTTTTAAATTTTTTACCTCAAAAATGTCGAGTTTTTTTTCTTAAATTTGACTTCAACTTGAAAGCTTTTAGTTTTAAACTCCAAAATTACCCCCCCCCCCCCACACACACACTTCAACTCTGTTCTTTGCTTTTTTTTTTTTTTTTTATCCTTTTACTAAGTTCACGTACTCCTATTCTCTTCCTGACATCTGTTTTATCATCCTTATGATTCGGATAAGCACTTTCTATTTGTTCCCTCGTAACCCACCCAAGGTGGCACAAAAGGTCTGCACACAACTGTGTATTTTATTCACATCCAGGAAGTAATTGAAGTGTTCTTAGGAAATAAAAGTACAAGTTGGAAAAACATTGGTCATATCCAGTAGTTATGAACATTAAATTATATTTTATGAGTTACTTTAAAAGAATGTTGGGGGGAGGGAAAAAAAAACCTTTCAAACCTTTGCACAACACTGAATAAAAACTCATATTCAGGGTTGAGTAAACGCATATAGTTAGACATTAATACTTCAGTGTTATTTATGGACTTAAGTGCTGCTCAGACAGTTACATGCACAGGGTGGAGTTTATCCAGGACGAAGGCACGTCTCGGTTATGCTCTGTTTCGTCTTTGAACTTGAATGCTTTTTCATTGCGCAGTATCCATTCCGGCCAAGAAGGGGTATTAAGTCTGTCTGGAGACGTTAGAACCACCATATTTCACTTTGGCATTTATGTATTGGGCGATATAAATTACACCGCACACAAGTGAATGACATTTGGGAGCAATATACATATTATGTGCATGCAAATGCATGGTGCACACACACGTTCCAAAACCCTGACAGCATTAAAAAAATAATAAAAAATCCAATAGGGATGATGTTTTCTGATTCTGTGCACCTAAGGGACAAGATCATCCCAGTGATAAAATCCTTTCCAAGTTGCTCTTTCTTCACTCGGTTGCTGTGGAATCCAATGTTCACAAATATTCAACTCAGTATATTAGGATAATTAATTTGATATGTTTAATAGTTCATAGCCAGTTTAGAGAATATGTCAGCTAATAAATAAATAAATAAATAAATACGAATAAAAGTGCGGCTAATTACCTGCTACTGTAACAGGAAGAGATCATTCAGCTGACATTTGCACACAAATTTCCTGCTAATCATCAATGCTTTCCTAATAAGCAAGCTTTGCTAAGGTGAAAACCTCTCTGGACACTCACTCACTCCGCTGTATCCTGTATACTGGGTAGCGTGGGGGTCAGGAGCGTATCCCAGGCGGGGTACAGGTGCCGATCCATCGCAGTGCACAGCAGTGTACCTAGGTATTGTTTTTTGTTTTTTTACCCCATAAAAACCTGATCTGCTTTTCTCAACCAGGTTGTGTGATGTAACGGTGGTCTGGACACTAATGAAATAGCTCCTGTCCCAAGCGCTTTACACGGAACCTTGGTAACCTTGAAGGTGTAAACTGCATGCATATAGTTATTTATTAAGGTGGAAATATTGTTTATTAAAGGTTGAAATGCCAATAATACAATAATAATCTGAATAAACCTTTCAGCGTACAGAGTGCAGCAGGAAAAAATGAGCTGACAGATGCACACGTGTCATACTGTACAATAGATGACCATGTTTGTAGTCTGTACTTACCGAGACACACCACAAAGCTCACACGCTTTCAAGTTACTCTTTGTTACCTGCAACTGTTTATTACTCACAGTTTACCCTGGTTCGTTCATTACTCTTATCTTTTTAATGGGATTTTGAACCCCAGGCCATCGAGACCACTCTGCTTAAAACCTTTATGAGACCATAGAAGAGCCGAGTAGATGTGTGGTGCTTGTTTGGCATGGATCTCAGGCCTAATTTCAACCTGAATGGACGGACTTGGATGAAAGGCTCGGCAGGAGCCACCTGTAAATGAGAGGGGAGGGGTTTAGCTGATGCCCGAGGGGTGTTGCGTGTTAAATCCTAATTCTCTCTCTGTCTCTCTTTTACATTCTAAACTCCTTAAAGATGAGAAGAACTTTTGTGGAATGTAACAAGTAAAGAGAGAGAGAGAGAGAGAGAGAGAGAGTGTGTGTGTGTGTGTGTGTGTGTGTGTGTGTGTGTGTGTGTGTGTGTGTGTGTGTGTGATTTAACCTACCCTTACATTTCTCACCCTCCGAATTGCATTTGCCGTTTCCTTCCTGTAATAACATTTACTATTAAACCATTAAATCTTTCGTTCCCGTGCAGGTGTCTCCAGACTTGCAGAACGAGGTGCTGATGAGCTTGCTGGAGTCGGATCCTGACGTAGTGGACTATCTCTTACGACGCAAGGACTCGCAGTAAGTCATCGTGGAACGTAGAGTAAACATGCAGTCAAAATGTAAAACTTGAAGGAGTCTCGCTCAGCCATATTTTTCACTAGGTGTATGACAGTCATGTTGGGAATATACTGTGGGGTTTTTGGATATGTATTGCCATCTGGTGGCCAAAAGGCAGCATTGCAGCCCAAATCCTTAACGCTTATTAAGTAGGTTTTCATTTATATTTTCAGTCCTTTATGTACAGGAAAAAATAGAAAAATGACCAAATATTAGATTTTAAGCTTTAAGGAAAAATATAATATGAAGTACCATAGAACAACTTTGCCTTTCTTTTATCTATTTTTTTTCCTATTTTTCCTTCG
>JAAGKR010008153.1:20588-32746 GCA_011419295.1 Clarias macrocephalus | reverse complement strand
ACACACCTCCAGGCTGTGTAAGGGCTATTTGACCAAGAAGGAGAGTGATGGGGTGCTGCGCCAGATGACCTGGCCTCCACAGTCACCGGACCTGAACCCAATCGAGATGGTTTGGGGTGAGCTGGACCGCAGAGTGAAGGCAAAAAGGCCAACAAGTGCTAGGCATCTCTGGGAACTCCTTCAAGACTGTTAGAAGACCATTTCAGGTGACTACCTCTTGAAGCTCAACAAGAGAATGCCAAGAGGGTGCAAAGCAGTAATCAAAGCAAAAGGTGGCTACTTTGAAAAACCTAGAATATGACATATTTTCAGTTGTTTCACACTTTTTTTGTTATGTATATAATTCCACATGTGTTAATTCATAGTTTTGATGCCTTCAGTGTGAATCTACAATTTTCATAGTCATGAAAATAAAGAAAACTCTTTGAATGAGAAGATGTGTCCAAATTTTTGGTCTGTACTGTATATATACAGTATATATATAAATTAGTAAAGTAACCTTGAGACCCATGGGACAGGGATGAATTTACATTTTACAAATTTTAAGCAAAATATTTAAATTTTTAAGCAGTACATTTAACAATTTACATTTTATAATGTAAACAATATTTAATTTTTTTAAAAGCAAGACATTTTACCAAAATATAAGCAATTTTTTAGTACACGTTTTATTCATTAAAGATGAATCTAATGCACAGTGGTAGGAAGGGCACAAGTGTGTGATAATAAGTCAGTTATTCAGGACAATTTCAAGTGGATTTAGAGTCAAAGCAAGGGTCAAAACACAGATGAAAGTAAAATTATCCATAATTAAGTCAAAACACTGGTGTGAGTAAAAAAAAAAAATGTAAAAGTTGCAAAAGGCCAAAATAACTTATAAATCTACAGATATCTCCTTAAGCCTGTAGCCTTTAAAACTTTATTACTTTATTATAAAATATTATTTCTTTTGCTTTTTTTCAATAAACATATATAGGGCTCAGGATTGTGGAGTGTAGAGTGATATATCCTTTTTTGTAGCAGAACTTATGCAATATGATTATAAGGACTAAAATAGCACAGATACATGATCACGTTTTTATGCTTGTTTCTATGACCAATAAATAATAATATGCTAATTTTTCGGTATATTCGTGATATCATTCTCATATTCTGGTAGTGATCGAATTTAAATGCTATAAAGGTAATGATAACTTACAATATATATATATATATATATATATATATATATATATATATATATATATATATATATATATATATATATAATTTTTTCATTAACCTGCTGTGTTTCAGGCAGAAGTCTGTGCCTCTTGAGTTTTAAGGGATTTACTAATGAAGTTTTCACAATTGCCACTGCCAGCAAACAGTTCCTGACTGCATAGCCGATAATATCATTATGCGCTCTCTCCTCTTTAGCCTGTTCAGGAGGATTCCGTTTTTACCCTTCTTGCACAGTGACTGCACAGTGGTGATATATTGCGATTGCTGCATGCACATACATTGACTGTTATTTTAAATACGGATAAATCATAGGTAACTTAGTGAGACGACGCATTGCTTTATTGGCACCAAGCCTGTGTGTGCTCTCAGCTTGAGTTTTTAGAGAAAGTGAGCCAGGTGACAGATGAAGAGAGGTGGAATGGAGAAGAAGAATCAGAGCATGGCACTGGATATGTGTGGAAAAGAGTTACTGGGACAGAAAGGATGGGACACACTTCCCGAATAGGTCTCCAAGTGTTAGTGTCAGGAGTTTAAATTGCAATAATAATAATAATAATAATAATAATAATAATAATAATAATAATAGTAGTACTTTAAGATATATATGGCATTTTATCTGCTGTTATTTCATATCTGTTGATGGTAAAATGAGATTATGTAGATCATCATAACATATGATTTTATCAGCATATCCTGTCCAAATCTACAAAAATCTGGATAACAAATCATTTGGACTGATCTACTATATTTTAGTGCAAATTTGATACACATCCACTGTTGCATAAGAATTCAGAGCGTGTGCAAATTTGCAGATCAGCAAACAGGCCTGGTCATAGAATCAGTCCACAAGACATAGTATTGTAATGACTGAAAAAGATTAAATCAGCAGAGGTGAAGCATGGGGTATGTGAAATCAGGATAATAAATATGATAAATAATGTTGTGAAGGAGGAGTGAATCATCTATGGCTCTCCAAGTGTAAAAGTTTCAAACCTGTGGAAATGAGATGAGAGAGAGAGAGAGAGAGAGAGTAAAATCACAATGGTCGGGAAAATGGAAGATGCTGAGAATGAAGAGGAGTGGGAGAAAGAAGGAGAAGGACAGAGAAGGAGAAGGAATGAGCGGAGAGAGTGAGAGAGAGAGAGGGGAAAGCTGTATCACAGCTGTGACCTGGATGAGTCCCTCTCCTCGTATCTCAGGGGTTCAGGAACAAGAGCGAGCCTGTCAGTGCCCTACTTTCCCAAAGTCTAATTCTAGGCCATTATCTGTGCTAGCACTGGTGGGGCTTCAGCATCCACCAGAAAAGTCCTTACAGTGTGTGTGTGTGTGTGTGTGTGTGTGTGTGTGGTGTGTGTGTGTGTGTGTGGGGTGGGTTGTGTGTATGGGGAATGCGGGGTTGCCGGCACTGTTTGCGATTGTTTAAACACTCAGGTCAAGGTTAGAAAGAGAGCGAGTCGGAGAGAGGAGGGTTTGGTGTGTGCATGTGTAGATCAAATTATAACTTGTTAATAATACAAAGACAAACTGTATTTGGAAAGACTAGATTTATACACATGATATCATTGGCTGTTGCACTGATTGTAGCATCCTGAGCTGGTTCGGGATTAATTCTTTTCTAAAGCCGAACCCTCGGGTGACGGACAAACCCAAGGGCACTGGACTGGACTGCGGGGGTATCCCAATGGTATGTGAAGAATTGCCAGGAAGTCTGGGATTTATTATTTGTTTTGACATAGGCACAGAGATGGAAATCAACCCATTGGCATTTGGCACTTGCTTGGCTTTGACTGGTGTCTGTGTTTCATGCAAATCCCAATAAGAAAAAACAAAGATGGATCTAAATAATGTAAACTTAATATAAATGATGCATTTTTATCATTACATATTTTACACAATTTTAATGTACATTTAAAATGAACATAAAATCGGGAGAATCTTGTCCAATTCCTTCCTATAGATAAAAAAAAGTGTACCTCAGGGTTCTGTACCGTGTCCGTTTTTATTTTCCCTGTATGTTCTATGCTGGTCTATTAAGTTCTATAATTAAACACACATTATCTTTCTGACCCTCTGTGTGTGTATATGCCAAGGTTAACATCAGATTTCTTCAGCTTAACAGGCTGTGCGCGCAAAGTCAGATTCCGCTCGAGTCTCAGCATCTGTCTCACACGCCTGAGGCCGTAGCCCATCCTACACGCAGAGTCTTGATGCCGTGACCTCATGCTCTTGCTGTCTGTCCTTGTCTGACCCATTCCTTCAAACACACACACAAATAAAAACACACATAGTCATCTGAGTGTTGTGTGATGAAGACGTTAATTGATGTGACAAGGGAAAAGGGCATGCTGAAGAAATTGAAGTTGTCACAAGGGGTGTGTTTGTCCAGTGTGTGTATGTGTTTTTGTGTGTAAGACGCTTCTGTCTATGGGAACTGAACACCCACTCGTTCACCAACACTACTTGCATGTTACAGCCATTCCCTCAGAGTTTCAACCATGACCCAAGCAGTCCGATCACAATGCTGGCATATTGAGAAAACATTGTACCTTAATGATATCCAAACACTAGTGAAACGCTGGGATAAGTGCATTAGTGTAGGAGGGGAAGATACAGAAAAAATAAAGGAACATCCCTTGTAACTTGTTATATTCTATGTAATGAGCATATATAATTACTTAGAAGTTATTGGTTTGAAATTTCTATTAGTTAGCATTCAAAACTATCTCCACAGTTCCATCCACACAGCATTTAAACACAACAGCATTATCTCAATGACGGTCAACATGCTACTACAACCAGCACTGGAAACATGTTTTTTTGGCAGAAGACAAGAAAATTCAGTGTTAAATGATTTCAATATGTCAGAATGATACTTGTTAAGACATTTTTGTGTTTACAGATTGCTTCATGAAGGTTCTTGAGCTGTGAGTCACATTGCTATAAATACAATGATGAATACTGTGTACAGTATAAGCCTTTGCCCACATCCTCAATAAAGAGAAAAGGAAGAGAAAATGAGAGAAACAAAACAAACACTCATAACTGACTATAATAAAGTTCTTATATTGCACTGTATTCTGTTACTACAGTACATACCTTCTGGACTTGTAAACAATCTTTATTCTATAGAATATATATTAAAATCCCACTGAGTTCACAATAATGCAGATACTCTGTTGCTAAATATTCATAAACATGAGGTCATTGACCTTGAGCAGTGCAGTTAGCTGTTCATGAGGAAGTATCTTTCTATGTTTTTGTGTTAGAATGATGGCAGATGTTGTGCACTGTAGAGAACAAAAAACTATTTTTTTTGCAACAGAATTTGCATTTGAGGAAAAAAAAATCCCCAATGCAAATAAATATTATTTTCCCACACACACACAAGACTGTGTAACAAAACGTTTTTAAATGTAATATCCCTCATTTAGAAGGTCTTAAGAACTAATGCTTTTTTTTTATTTTTATTTATTTATTTTTTGCAAAAACGCACGTTACATGGCAAAACTCAACATATCCATAAATACCCAATCACATTGCATCGGCTGTTTTGTAATCATTAAAGTGAAACTACAGTCTGGACAAAACAGCAGCCGGTGTGAATGAACAAAATTTGACGCATTTGACGGGGAATACTAAAGCTAAGAAAAGCTGTTACTACTATAGCAGTTTCCCCAGCACTCATGGACTTCTGTAATACACAAATCTTCCACTTGTCCTGAAGAACAAACAGCTAAACTCTCCCACTAACATGAGCAAGAAGATGAAGATGAAGCTGTCCTTTAAAATGCTGGCTCTCTTAATGTGGACTGTACAATTAAACTAGTGTGTCTGTGTGTTTTCATGTTTTTATAATGAACATGAATGTGGTTGTTAAGTGCATTAAATGACTGAGCAGATCATTTATAGCTTTTTAAAACTATTTCCATATGCATTCAACAGTCATGTTTTGTACTTGAGAAGGTGCATGTAAGTAGAAATATGCAGTAAATGCTTTTTTGATTGTGTGTGTGTATGTGTGTGTGTGTGTGTGTGTGTGTGTGATGATGCAGTAGAGCAGCTGCATATGTGTATGTGCCTGCGTGCACGTGTGGCAGCGGTTTAGTTGGCGCGCTCTGTGTTTGTGTGTGTGTGTGTGTGTGTGTGTAACTGTCTCTATGTGCAAGCTCTCGAGGAGGTGTTGTTATGTAAGAGCCCTCTGCTGTATACTGCACTTCAGTAATGCAGCCAAACTGCTAAATAAAGACACACACAATAAAGACGCACGCACGTATACACACACACACACACACACACACACACACACACACACACACACACACACACACACACACACACACGCAGTCACAATCAGATAAGAGGCTGTACAACCATTTTCTCTGCTTTCATTTGTAGAGTCGGATCAAATCCCAGTAATGCACCATTCTGTTTCTCTCTCTCTCTCGCTCATTTTCAGTCTCAATTTTTGACCCACACATATATCAACGGATGTCCCGTTTCCCACGATGTCTCAAAAAAGCATTGTGTTACAGCACGTAATAGCATTCAGCAGACACAAATAGAGGCGTCGCATACTTTCCTACTGTCATTTTCAAGACTTGTGCTGAAATTAAGAGCAGCCTGCGCTGCGCCATTGGCTCTGACAGCTCATTGTGTGTTTGTGTAGATGTGTGTGTCCAAGGATTTTGTGTGAAGTATTTCCCATAGTGTGAATGGAAAATGCCACTCGTGTATGGTAATAAAAACTATGAAAGCCTCTTGACCTCCACATTTCCTCTCTTCTCTTTCAAAAGCCTTTATTAGCATAAATCTTTGGTATTTGTGTAGTAAAAGGTTTGGAAAAATGTTAGAGAGACCCACTGGAAGAAGTCGTGAGTTCCTCTGTCATGCCCTGTGACACTTCAGAGTGTGCCTGATGTAGCTGACACAGTAGTCACTTCCATCTGTTTGACGTTGCTGACCTCACTGGAAATGGGCAGTTTGTTCGTTTCTCTTCTTTTTGTCGCTGCATGCACTTGTTAATGTTCAAGTCAAACTGGGACTTTTGATTGTGCAGAAAGAGTAAAAACTCCCTTTTACTCCCGTAAAAACCGAAGCCATAATCTGACTGCCTGCTGCTTCATGTGTGAAACGCTGGCCTCCCAGGAACTCATTTAATGACCCAAACATGTGGATATGGCTTGGACCGAGGTCAGGACTGTACAATAACTCCCTGTCCCTGTAATGTGCAAGAGGTGTGATGAGCAGTATGAGGTTGTGCATTTTCCTGCAAAAAAGAATGCAGTTTTTTTTTTATTTTTTATTTTTTTAATTATTATTATTAAAGGAAAATGACATTAAAGGAGTTCCTGGGAGGCCAGAGTTTCAGATGTGAAGCATGCAGCCCGACGAACTGAGAAAACTTGATGATATCCAAGCACTGGTGAAACTCTAGGATAAGTACTTTAGTGTACCATGGTATTATATGGAGAAATAAAGTCCCAGTTTTGACTTGAACGCCCCTTGTGTAACTTAAAAATCTTAATCTCATTAATAAATATAATTATGGAATTAGTGAAAAGTCAGCATGAGCATTATTATCATATAGACTCCTGATCTAGTAGTAAATACATTTAAAACCTGTATTGTGTAACAAAGAAACACTTATTAAATAGGCAGTAGTGGTTAGTCTTGTACCCCCTCGTGCCCCTGGGATGTTCCCTGGGATATACACCGGGGCTCCCGTGACCATGTACAGGATAAAAAGCGAATAATTATTAAATCAATTTCCAGGTTGAACAATGCATCCCAAGCCACCTCCTCTACCAGGTTTAGTTTCACTTCGGTACATGGCAGCAGCTCCCTATCTTAGTACAGGTCTGCCTCCTTCATTTGTCCATCAACCGCACACATACTCATCAGTGCTCCCCTAATGTTAAAACAAAACAGGAAGGAACGGACAGAACCAGACAAAGCGGTTTTACCAGCGTTCCACACACAGCGCGTGTATCTCATGTCTCCTGTACCCTAATCGTTTTTTGTCTGCTTCATTTTCTTTCGAAAATATTACCATGAGTGCATCATGTCTCCCATTGCCAGTGATAGCAGGAGCAAGAGGAGAAAAAGAGAAGTATCAATTGGGAAGTGAAACAGAAGGCTCACCACAGTGCTTACACCACATTGTTATGCTTATAACATGGTGTTCGAACAACATCCATATCGCATATTGTCCTGTTACACAGAATGCATCGCAGATGTCAAGCGACCTGTCATTTATTACTGCTGAAGTGACTGCAGTGACGATAGGGTGTAAATGTCCTTCCTTTCTTAGATTCAACATTTGTTCAAAAATGAAACACGAAACACATTTATTTTATCCACTGTAAAATAACTGTGCAGCCACTACCGTCCTGCTTCACAGATCTGGTGACAGAAAGAAGCGATGCGATTGGCTGGTCATGAGACAAAAAGATGCGGCCACTATAGCTTCTAAAATGAGGTTACCTTGTGTGTCAGAGAAAAAAACGAACATTTGCCTAAATAAGTGAACGTCTGAAGATATAAACTGTGGCTGAGCAGTAGATCATTTACATAGACACTGAAACAGTGTGTTCGGAAGAGGAGTGAAACAGGAAGTTTATGGTATGAAAAAAGACCATCTGAGCATTAACACACACACACACACACAAACACACACACACACACACACACACACACACACACACACACACACACACACACACACACACACACACACTATGGGAGACCTCTGATACCCATGTTGAAGAAATAATTCAATAAAATGTTCCTTTTTTTTCATAAAACTAACATAAAACGAGCCCTGTTGTAATGTAATAAAGTACAACTAACTAGTTAGCTCATTCCTTTTATTTCTCCTCTTTATTTCTTTGCAATTTGCTTCCAAAGTGCCAGACTTTCTTGTATTTTTAGTTGTCTTGAGGAATAGTCCTCCAGGCTTCCTGATGGAGCTCTGTCCGTGTGTACATGAGCAGTTTCAGAGCAATGTGGTTTTGTTTGTTAAGCCACACATGACCTAAGAATCATTCAAGCATAAAAAATATTCTAACTTAAGACATGTACTAGTGAGAAACAGGTGCAGATGGTGACAGATGATCAGGCTGGTGATTAGTGTACTGGTGATGCTGAATGCTGAGTGTTTGGGACAGACGAGAGGGGAAATGAGGTCGCAGCTGAGGTTGGCAATTTTTAAACCGTATCTTTGGGCATTTTGTGCCCTGTTGCAGTAAAATTAAATGCTCCCTTTTTTGTTTCATTTAAATAAATTGACAATATTCTTGTTAATAGGATGACTTGATCATATCCTGAGTCATTATCCCTTTCTTGGGCAGCTAAAACATGATATTGGTGCTAAAAAGTGTCTCACCATAGGTGAATTTTCAAATAGGTTTACATAACACAGTTTTTCACAATACTTAATGCTTCTTATCTCCAAATCCAGGCTTCACATTTTGTAAATATGCATATACATTCATATTTTTATCAGATCAAAACTGTACAATTAACAGTACATAAACATTTTACAATTTATGTACTGTAGTGTCTGTAACTTTTTCGAATTCAAATCTTTCAATGATCTTAACTGTCATTCAGCTGAAACTTGGCCAATTTATATTTCACACGAAAAGACATAAACCTGAAAAAGGTGTATTATTCTAAAATGCAACATTTGTTAAGATATTGCGACATGACTTCGACATGGTTACGGACGCTACAGATTTTTAAGCTTTTACCCGAAACCAATTTAAGCAACAATTTTTGACAGGCCATACGCTTCTTACACCAATTTTAGTATCAATACTTATAATGAAATATGAATCATTTGCATTTTAAATGATTATTGTTTGAAGTGAGACAGTATAACGCTGAAAAATGGCCCTTTTTAGGGCACATGTAAAATCATCTCTCCAAAACGGCGGAGATTAGCAACTTGAAATTTTTAGCCAAGCACGATTGGTCACTTCCATGTTGTATAAACTTCAGAAGTAGCTACTTTGGCACACATGTTTTCTGTATTATATGTGTGACATAAAAAAAAAAAATTTTGTTGTTTTGGCCAAGGAAGCTTCTGAAACAGCACATCCTGTTATTGGTGTTGACGAAACCTCAGCTGAAGTGTTTTTATACAGGCACACGACTCCAGCTAGTGTCTCTATTTCTTCTCTATGTACTGTCTTAGCATTAGAGTTACTGGATATGACAGATTTATTGCACATCACTTGTCCATCAATCAGATGTAAATAGAAAGGCTGCAACCTAAACAGGTGCTCGTGCCCGTGATGTGTCCACCTCTGTTAACTCGTCATTGCAGTGGCCAGCGTTGTCACCTCATAGCTACAGGGTGCTTATTCGTCCCTGACCTTGGCTTATTGTCCATGTGGAGTTTCACAGGTTCTCCTCACGTCTGTGCGGATTTCCACCAAATCCCACCTTCTAGAAATGTGCCAGTTGTTGGAATGAGGACTCTAAATTGCCCCTAGGTGTGTGTGTGTGTGTGTGTGTGTGTGTGTGTGTGTGTGTGTGTGTGTGTGTGTCTATGTGTGGGTGTGTGTTTCTGTGTGTATGACCAATGCCATACTAGCCTGTGGCTACAGTTGCCCTGGTAACACCTGTCACAGTTTGCTTTTTCTCTCACCACCTTTTTCTTTTTCAGTCGATTCCTCTCCTGGAACTCCATAAACAAAATCCAGCAATTTATAACTCAGTTGCTCTATGTCATAAAACCTTTGATGTATATCGAGTAACTTAGTGCAATGGTTTAAAATTAAACATAGCATCTTTATATGTAATATTTTTTTGCATATTGTTTTTCTATTTTATTTTTCTCACACTGCCCCAGTTCTGGCAGTATATGCCGGTAGGAAGAAGTTTCTTTTTTTTATTTTATAAAGGCTTGTGCATAATTTTTTATGTTTCTTTTTTTTTTTTTTTTTTGAGGGGGAGGGTGGGGGACTAGTGCTTGGAGGCAATCCAAGGGGACTCGGGGCACGAGGAGGCAGGGTATCCCCCGGACAGGGTGCCAGTCCATCACATTGCACACACTCACTCACACACTACGGGCAATTTCAAAACAACAATTAATCTCATTTGCATGTATTTGAACTGGAAGAGAAAACCAGTGTACCCAGGGGAAACCCACCAAGCACGGGGTGAACATGCAAATTTCCATGAAGAGACTCATGACGAACTCATGACCCTGGAGGTGTGAGGCCACAGTGCTAACCACTACACCACCAAGCTGCCGAAAAAGATCCATATATATATATTTGAAATCCCATCCTGTCACTCTGAATCAAAGTCAAATCGAATCACCTCTAGAGAGTCTTATCTCAGTGTGCTTTCATATTTAATAAACCCAGAAATGTTGTCTTTAAAATGTTCTCACTATGCCCATGTTCAATTTGGGGGGCTATTGTATCCAAAGGGTTTTGTTTCAAACTAATCTGAGAAGCGATAGGAAATGTAGTATCATTTATACCCTGTAGATTTGTTGTATGCAGGATGTAATAACATGTTCCTGTTGTAATGCTTGATAGACATTGTATCATTACATCTAGACATTAAGTTTATGATGTATTTTAAAGCACATCTACACTATAATATTCTCAAATCTATATACACTATGTGGCATGGTGGTGTAGTGGTTAGCACCATCGCCCTGCACCTCCAGGATTGGGGTTTGATACCCGCCTTAGGTCTTCGTTCATGGTGTTTGCATGTTCTTCCTGTGCTTGGTGGGTTTCCTCTGGGTACTCCTTCACTACTCTGGCTACTCTGAGCACTAATTAGTGTTCCCAAATTGCCCGTCGTGTGTGTGTGTGTGTGTGTGTGTTTACCCTGCCATGGATTGTGTGATCCTGTATACACGATATGTGGTATATATATAATTTTTTTCCATTTTAAATAGAGACTGTATATCTCTGGCACAGTACCATGTCTCTGTGCTTAAAGAAGCAGTTTGTTAATTATACTGCCCTCTTCTGTCTGTGAAGCAGCACTGCGATCAAAATCAAACAACCAGTAATGACCTTTCCTAATGACCCCACAGGCTTCTTGTGAAACAAGTCAAAAGCATCGTTTCACGTGACATAAAGGCCGATCTACTCTCATCCACATTACACAAGCTCAAAGACATCCATGATTGGCTAGCATTGCTGTGATTGACAGGCCAGAGCGTGTATATCCCCTCCTACTTACAAGAGAGCACAGCTGATTTGGTGTATAGTGTATGTTGAACAGGATAAACCTCATGTAAGTCACCCTTGGTCTGTTGTCTGGAAAGATTAAGTAAAAAAAAAATGCAAACATGGAATCAGCTGAATATCCTGATTGTGGAAGAGATTTTTAAAATTAATTTATTTATTTTTATGCCATTGGACTTTTAGCTAATGTCTCTCTCTCTCGCTCTCTCTGTAGCGGTCCCGTTCCCGCTGAGCCACAGGTTAAGTATGCGGGAGGTGTTTGACTGTGAGGGAAAGCCGCGAGTGGACCTGCTGAAGGCTCACCTCACCAAAGAGGGCCGTGTAGAGGAACCTGTCGCCCTGCGCATCATTAACGAAGGAGCCTCCATCCTGCGACAGGAGAAGACCATGCTGGACATCGAGGCTCCGGTTACAGGTCAACTAAGTCCTAAACAATTCAAATTCAAATTTTATTTGTCACATACACAGTCATACACAGTACGACATACAGTGAAATGCTTATACGACCGTTCGTGACCTTCAAATTTTTTTTAACTATTTACAAGAAATAAAGGAATAAATAGTGGAATAAAATAAAAATAAGAGTAAGTTTATCTATAGAAACAAATTTGTAAAAAAAAAAAATTATATATATATATATATATATATATATATATATATATATATATATATATATATATATATATATATATATATATATATATATATATAAAA
>JAAGKR010008153.1:0-20568 GCA_011419295.1 Clarias macrocephalus | reverse complement strand
ATATATATATATATATATATATATATATATATATATATATATATATATATATATATATATATATATATATATAAAAGAAATATCAAATATCAAAACTTATAAAACCATATCTGTACAAATGTACCAATAATTGTAAATGGAAGTAAAAAATGGGAATAAATGGAAATGTGGAAATGTCCAGGAAGTGTGCAAATGTGCATATATGTGCAAAGACTACCTTTCACGTTATTTTAATAAAGTCACCAAATATTAAATGATATAGAATCAATTCTAACAAGACTTCCTGGTAGACTTCCTTCTTACAGCACAGTTTATATGTGTGTGTGTGTGTGTGTGTGTGTGTGTGTGCTACCATAACATGGTGGTAGGTTTAAGTTAAGTAAAGCCATAATTTGTCATATATTCATTACTGCATAGCTGCGCAGAGTCATAGAGTGGAGAGTTATCGGCCATGATCTAGAGCCCCTGGAGCAGATAGGGTTAAGGGCCTTGTTTAAGGGCCCAACATTGACAGCTCCTAGTGGAGCTCGGACTTGAACTGCCGACCTTCTGATCAGTGACTTAACACTCTGAGCCATCGCTTATTAAGAAATAATGAACTCAAGTGTAAAATGTATTACTTTATCTGCTCGAGGGTCAGTTCTGACTGAATAGTATGACAGAAACATGGAATCACTGATACTGTGATGATTGCTGTACAGAGATGTGTTAAAGAGTCTCCAGTGTCAGCACTTTGAAACAGCTACAACTAAATGCATCTTCAGGGCAGAGAACTTCGTACTGTAATTTCTGTTTTCTATGAAATAGACAAGTTGTGGTTTTTGGTTAATTAAGTTCAAGAAAGTTTATATCTATTCGATATTTGGGCGTTGCAATTTTTGATTCAATTCAGACGTATTTTTGTGTCTGTTCTGTTTCAGGCAGCTGTATGAAAGACTTGTTGTAAAAGACTAATTGATAAAAGTCAGGCCTTATAAAAAAAAAAAAGTGATTCCTTTGTTTATGGCCAGTCTTCTGCTCCACTCCAGTCCAGTAGGTGGCGGTATCACACTATCTGCCCATAAAGTCTAAAGAAGAAGACGTGCAGTAATACACTCTCTGTTTCTATTTTCTGTGAAAGCTTTGCTGTATTTGTAAGGAATTCAAATGGTAATTTATAGACCATTTAACCTTTGCAAGTTTAGCTAAATGATTTCTGAATAGAGCATCGATTTGTCCATTCAAATTAATTGACACCGATGTAATCAATATATGGTATTAAATCCATATAATAATCATATAATAGAACCTTTGTGTGGTATTCCTCACATAAAATGGTTCACGTAGTTCGCATGCATACTCCACAACCAAAACTTCAAGGGTTGGAGTCAGTCCTGATTAAGCTCCGCCTTCTTGTGGGGGAGTCGAACAGTAATACAGAGGGTGTACAGGTGTTTCAAGTTGAATCATTTTAAATATCCTGATTAGATGTTACATTTTCTTTAGATTTGTTACAATTCTACACAAACTTAATAATAACAAAAATCAATTGCTCCTAGCACACAGGATGCTGTGCTGCCTGCCAAATTGTGAATAGTTTAGAGTGTGCCACCTGTAGGATTATAGGAAAATTGCAAGATACAGTTTCAGTCAAAAGTTTGGACACACCATTCAGAAGTTTGGACAAAAAGAGTAATTTTTTGCTACATTCTAGAAAAGTACTGGAGAGTTCAAAACTGGCATTAGGTAATTAAGTATAGATAGATACTTTATTAATCTTAAAGGAATTTACAAACATCCAGTAGCAAGGATAGTAAGACAATAGATGTTTACTTGCACTAGCAAGATTGTCAAACCATGCATCTACAGAGTGACCCAAAACCCATCCAGCACCATGATGATGAAACTGTCTCTCATGAAGACCTTCCCAGAAAATCCAGACCAAGACCAACCTCTGCTGCAGAGGAGAAGTTCATTTAGAATTACCAGCCTCAGAAATCACCAATTAACAAACAGCACCACAGATTAGAGCCGTTATGAAGACGTTAGAGAGCAAAAGTAGAAGACACATGTCGATATCAACTGTTTAAAAGAGATTATTGCATATTTTTTGACGCCTTCAGCATCGTTTTACAGTGTAGGAAGAAATAAAAACCAGGAAGGACCATCGAATTAGAAGCTGTGTCCAAACTTTTGACTGGTAAATAAATAAATAAACCAACCCTTTTTAATCATAATTGAGTCAGAGTTTTGTATGTATGTTGGTATGTTAGGGATTTCGGAGTAGGTTTAGCATCATACATAAGGCAGGATGTAGATGAGGTCCTGCTCCGCCCCTGGACTTTTGGTTCTGCAGCAAAGACTATTTCAAACGGTTGGAATGAAGTGAGAGGACTGTATAAAATATTTAGACACTTATAAGCTGTTACAGACTTTGTCCAGTTTGCAGGCTGCAGGAAACATGTGAATACTTATGTGTTCTTTGATGGTTTAAAAGATTCTTCAAGGTAGACTAAAACTCTAGGTTTTATGAGATATTATCCAGACACATGGAAATCGATGATATCTGAAGACTGGTGAGAGAGTGTAATGTAGAAGCCGTTTTGATGTAGAAGCAGTACGAGGAGAGGAACTCAGATGGTGCTCTGGGTTTCGGTTTCCATTTTTGGAACTATCTTACAGATCAGTCGAATCGGTTATCACAGTAGATTAGAGATTGGAGCTAAAAGGCGCGCTTCTACATTACCGGGGTTCATGACGAGTTCCTGCTCTGTGTTTCCACCGCACCGTGGGAACAGGTACAGTAGCACTATGGTGAATGCCAAATTGATACAGAAAGTATACATCTTCATTGATTTTGTCGTAAAAGCAAGTTCCACTACTGGTACCTGGTCGAGGTTCTGCATTCCAACATTCCTGCTCCCAGGAACTACAACCAGCACTGTTTGAAATGTTCCTAGAGTTGCTCTAAAAAGATGGTTCTTCAATGTGTGTGTGTGTTTTTTTTTTCTCCATCTTTCTTATCTTTAACTTTCTGTAGTGGAAGTTCTCCCTAAGTAGATGTTTATGCAGAACTTCGCCATGCCAAGTGTAGCCTTTTGTACTAAAGAACAGACCTTTATCGGAGAGACCAATCACACATTTGTACACACCTTTATGCAGCAGCCCTGATTTAAGATGAGGTCAAACCATGTTTAAAAAGGGGAAATGATTAATAATTCATTGCTAACTGTTAGAAGACAGTATGTACTAAGTAAGGAATAAAACACCTGGGGGCATTCTATTATAGGAAAATGATCAACGACAATGTGTGATGCTGCCGGCCATTATTGAGTATTATTCTTTTTTAAATCACAGCATCATACATTTTAGT
Source organism: Clarias macrocephalus (assembly GCA_011419295.1). NCBI lineage: Eukaryota > Metazoa > Chordata > Actinopteri > Siluriformes > Clariidae > Clarias > Clarias macrocephalus. The sequence goes on along the minus strand of JAAGKR010008153.1, from coordinate 17,216 downwards.
CATAAAGTTTAAGGTTTAATGTTTATAGCTGTGGATGCTCAACTATCTACAGTATATGCATCATCGATTACGTACTTAAAAACAAGCTGTCTCTGACTGAGGTCTCTGCTGTATAAATACCTGTTGCTATAGAAACGACAACATAACCAAGACAAGCCCATTATTATAAACCTTGCATGCCGGATTTCTGTCAGAGCTGCTGCTATAGAAAAAAGAACCGACACCTTCTGACCGATCAGCGCACAGAATGTGGTACACAAGATGCAAGAGATTAGATCTGTGAATGAATATTAGCTTCGTTCTGACATGATGTGTGTACTGCAGTGTGTGGAGATATTCACGGGCAGTTCTTCGACCTGATGAAGCTATTTGAGGTCGGAGGCTCTCCAGCTACGACGCGGTACCTCTTCCTAGGGGACTACGTGGACCGAGGTTACTTCAGTATCGAGGTTAGTGAGATGGAGCTTTGCTCATGTACTCACGTTTTGTACAGTAGGCAATCTAAATGGTGCACCATGTGTTAGTAGTGGCCAGGTTAGTGCTGTGTTTAAACTTGTTCATGTTCAGTCATTAGTACTGAATTGAAATGATCAGAATCTGACAAGTTGTGTACTGTACATTGCAGTTTCTCCTCACTGTTTGAAACTGATACACACTTTTAACATTACACTGGTGTGAAACCTCTTAGACATAACTAATTGCAATCATGTAATTCGATGGTTTCAATTAGTGTGCATGCACAGCACGATATCATTACAGCAATTACCAAAAGTTTTGGGAATAAGCTAAACAATAACCCAACATGGCAGCAGTTTTAAAAGTTTAACATGGTCAAGATTCATCTGCCATTAGAATTTCTAGCTATTAAATCGGAACCTGCACCAACAACTGTACTAGAAAATAACATTTGATTCTAGTGTGTAGTGTATCCAATGACACTTTAGCTAATAAAACATAAAACATTACAGTCTGGTTTAGTTAACTTTTATATTGCAATAAATGACACCTTAGAAGATAGTCAATTTCTGCACAATTTCTTAATCTAAATGTACCATAAACCTAATAAAAATCAGTTCAAGTCAAACTGGGACTCGAGCACAGTACACTGATGAGACTTCTCGCTGCAGTAAAACATTCGAACAGTGAAGAAGGCTGTACGTCTGTACGTTGTTCCTTTGGACACTCAGCTAGTGGAGTGGTTGGATAAATTGTCGCCAACTTGCGGAAGAGGCGCATCTGCACTGTAAACCCGAATAAGTTGGCAAAACTCTCAATCAGTTACATCAAATTAACATCAAGTAATGATGTTAACAATTTAACAATGTAAACAGACCTATCAGTTTTTTTTTTTTGTACTCATTTTTTGTACATGTTAATCGTTCTTTACTTGCATTACTGAGTAGCCTAACTCATACTATAATTTTTTGTTGTTGTTGCAAATTAAATAAATTGTTGTTGGTCTTTCGCCTGCTCCTGGCAATGGGTCGCCACGGCGGTTTTTACGCCGTTCTGAACACAACCCTCCCATTATTATCTGGAGTTGGGGCAGGCACATCATCCAGTGGCTGGGAATCGAACCCGGCCCTTTCACATGACACCAACCACTGAACCACCAGTGCTCTGGTACTTTAAGGTGCCCAGATTTGTAAAGATTATGTGAGGACAGACTAATCGACCATCTTGATTAAAACAATTCAGGATGGGCAGTTTACATGTGCATTGATGACATCAGACACAAAATCGCTCGGCTGAAAGATTTTAAGTTGGTGGAACTTTAAGGAGACATTTACTGTGGCTTAACATATCAAACTTGTTCAGCTACCTTGAAAAGTGTCATTTCTATCAACCCATAGATACCAAAAAGGTCTAAATACTCATCAAGGTCTATTAATTTAAACAAATTGTAATTGTTTAAGTTAACAGTACTCAATATGTTTAATTACTTTGAGCATTAGGGTTTACAGTGTGTCTGTGGGAACTCCTGGCAGTCTGATCATAGCTCAAGCGAATTGAGACGTATTTCTACCTTGATGGGATCCAAGCACTAGTGAAACACAGAGAGAATCAAAAGTCCCGGTTTGACTTGAACACCCTTCGGTTTACTGTTTTTAACATTACATTTTACTGTTTACTGTACTGTACTGTACATTTTACGGTTTACTGTTTTTTACTTTACATTTTCTCATCCTGTTGGCTGATACTTTTGCTTCTTTTCAGACATAAATGTATAGTTCCAAAAATGAACATAGAACAGAAAAATGGAAATGTTAAAAAAAAACAACAACAAAAAAACAGATAATAAAATCTGTTATTTACTAAGATGCATTTTTTCAGCATACCCATCAGTGTGTTCATGGTGAATATAGGGAAATGATTTTTTAAAATAGTTTTAAAAGTAATTGTACTTAAAGTTTCATTGATCCATGATCATACCGAATTTTAATAACAGGATATAAAGATTAAGTTAAACAAGATCTTTATATCATTTCTGTGATCTCTCTCTCTCTCTCTCTCTCTCTCTCTCTCTCTCTCTCTCTCAGTGTGTTTTGTATCTCTGGTCTCTGAAAATCCTCTACCCAAAGACGTTATTTCTGCTGCGGGGAAACCATGAATGTAGACACTTGACTGAATATTTCACATTCAAACAGGAATGTAAGTACAAATCCACACACCCCTTTTTGTATCCACTAAATGTCTTACTTTGCTAGAGACTCCATCTCCATCTCCATCTCCTGTTTACCCACAATGCATCATTCTTCCATCAGCTCCCTGTTTCCATTGATCTGTATCGCTGTAACCCCTTCCCTTCACCCACAGCTATATTTCGAGGAAAGGTTCTTTCATCTATACATCCATCTGTGCTGTCTGTTCTTCTATCTATTTATCTAATCATCCTTTTCTCCAACGGTCCAAGCATACATCCTGTTCAAGCATACAATCATGTGTCATACTTATATATCTGTCTGTCCATTTTTCACCCATTCATCCATTTTCTCTTTTCTATCCAACATCCATCCACAAGAGTGTTATAGTCTGTGTGGACATCCATTTATCCATTTTGTCATTCTGTCCACCATCCATCCATCCATCCATCCATCCTGTTCTGTTCATCAATCCATCCAGTCTATTCAATTATCACCAATTGTCTTCTACGTCTTTATGTCCATCCATCCATCCATCCATCCATCCATCCATTTAGTCTGTTCAGTTATCACCAATTGTCTTCTACATCTTTATGTCCATCCATCCATCCATCCATCCATCCATCCATCCATCCAGTCTGTTCAATTATCACCAGTCTGTTCAATTATCACCAGTTGTTTTCTACATCTTTATGTCCATCCATCCATCCATCCATCCATCCATCCATCCATCCAGTCTGTTCAATTATCACCAGTTGCTTTCTATGTCTTTATGTAAATCCAGCCATCCATCCATCCATCCATCCATCCATCCATCCATCCATCCATCCATCCAGTCTGTTCAATTATCACCAGTCTGTTTAATTATCACCAGTTGTTTTCTACATCTTTATGTCCATCCATCCATCCATCCATCCATCCATCCATCCATCCATCCATCCATCCATCCATCCATCCAGTCTGTTCAATTATCACCAGTTGTCTTCTACGTCTTTATGTAAATCCATCCAGTCTATTCAATTATAACCAATTGTCGTCTACATCTTTATGTCCACCCATCCATCCGTCAATGTTTCCCATCATATTTTATTAAATCACCAATTCCTACACGTTTTTCTTTTTTTTTTTTTTACACTCTCTTCCTCTTCTCCTCCCCAAATCCCACCACTTACTCAGGACCCTTCTTCCCCTCTTTATCTCCAGAAAATCCATGTTTTATCTCAGACGTGCTTTCTAGATCAGTCTCTCTCAAATGAGACAGAGAGAGCGAGAGCATTAGCAGAAAATTAATTTGCTCCTTAATGATTGGCCCAGGGAGTCAGCGAGTGTGATTTCCCTGATGGGACAGTAAAGAGTGGGCGCCCTCCTTTTCCATCTGCCAAGTGCGAGAACATCCACACACACACAGGCTTCATTGGACACACACTTGGCCTGAAAAGGGGCTGCCCTCACTGAAAGAAACATTCATCTACAGTATATTTTCAGAAAACAGGACAATTTGTTGTTGTCTTCTTAAACATATGGTTTTGATCATCATCATCAAACCTTCCTGTCCTTATGCATTGTTAAAAAATAAATAAATAAATAAATAATAGAAGAAACTTGTCATCATGGTGTCTATTTCATTATTGTAACCTGATTGGCTGGTACATTTTATGATGCAATAACAATGACCAATTTGTACATGATTACCTGCAAAGACCCGGCGTGTGTACGGATACCATAGAAACGGGATGAGAGATGGAGGGAGGTGTGTGTGTATGCGTGTTGCTGAGTGATGCAGTGGTATGACTGAGCAGATGGGGTGGCTCTGGGATGGCGAAGTTGACACAGTACAGATTGTCTCTCGCTCTCTCTCGCTCTCTCGATCGACAGCGTTCTGTGAAAGTGTAAATTCATGCAGGATCTCTGTGTACAAATGAGCCGCGGAGAAAAACACAGCTTTGGGAACATGTCAGAGCATTTGCATGTTTTTAAGCACTTCTTTTTTTTTTTTTCGTTTTTTTTTTCTCTCCCTCTTGTTTTATTCATCTTCCTCTCTCCCCTCTCTCATTAAGGTAAGATTAAATACTCCGAGCAGGTATACGACGCGTGTATGGACGCCTTCGACTGTCTGCCGCTGGCCGCGCTGATGAATCAGCAGTTCCTGTGCGTGCACGGCGGCCTCTCACCTGAGATACACACGTTAGATGACATCAAGAAGGTGCTCTCTCACACACACGCACATGCATACACACTAACCCCTGAATATGCAGATGGATTTAGTGTTAGAATGACAACGGAGGAAACTGACCTTTATGTCCATTAAATTAACACATCATTCAGTCTTGCCTGTCGTGATACGTCTTATACAGTACCTGCATCGCGCCCTAATAGGGTGTCACATGCATATTCAGTTCCTGCGTAAAATGCAAATCAGCTCATAACACGAATTTATTCCTTATTTATTTATTTATTTATTTATTTATTTACTTAATTGCATATGTGCCCAACCCACAAGGTCACTTTAAAAGGTATGTAGTGCAAAGTAACTACAAAAAAGAAAACCTTATGGTCTTAGGCAAAAGACTGCTGTTGTAATTATGATAACAGTGTGTGTATGAATGCATAAATGTACTGGCGATATAATTATGAAAAAAAATATTTTTATGAAAAATAACTGTCCGAGACACATTTTAACAAATACAGTACTGTGCAAAAGTCTTAGGCACCATGTTATCTGTAGTAGAAATTTTGTTATATAAGTTTATTATGTCTGCATTATTAAGTACAAGACCGTTCCCTACAAAGATACACTAAAATTAATGCATAAATAACATTCCAGAAGAATATTTGCATGCCTGTAAAGAAAGTGACATATTACATGACAGACCAGTTTTCAGATGGGAAAAAAATAATCAATAATGTCGACTCCTGGGTTTTGTATGAAAATAGAAAGCAGCGAGTGTGACGAAGTTACCAAAAGAACTCATATTCTCCAGCACGCTCAGTAAAACCTAACAGCTGTTTTATTTAGAATACTGCACACATCTGTATCGAACACTACCGCTTCTGTTCAAGCAAAGAGTTTCCACACCAAATATTGACTGTTTATTATTTATGTTATTATTTAGTGCTTTTTATAGAAGTTCCTTTTAATGTAGAAATGTTTTCAAAAGCATCATTGCATATGGCTTTTGTTTGGATGTTCCCAAGACTTTTGCACAGTACTGCAAATAAAACAGCTGTTAGGTTTTATTGAGCATGCTGGAGAATATGAGTTCTTTTGGTAATCTGTGGCCTCGCACCTCCAAGGTCAATCCTGAGATAATATATTTTTTAAAAATGGCAAAATGGTCTGCCGATAGAATAAGACAATTTTAATCATAAAATTAGTAAATATGTTCAGGAAAAAGCTTACTGGTTTTATATTTGTTATTATAATAACGAGTAATAATATTAGAATATAGAAATAGTGTAAACGCAACAAAATGCGGCAAGATTGCTATTTTCCTCTCACCTGAAGATGGCAGCAGAGTGCGTTTCAACACGATTAGCTAAATCGCTAATAAATTCATTTTCAAAGCAGACAGAAATACAAACAGATCTTCTTAAAGAAAGGGGGTAAACGTGCAAATCCTGTATGTTACGAAACTGTCGTGGTAATCAAGGAATTTACGATAATTACACATTAGGAACAAATCATGGGTCAGAGTATTTAAAAGCTGAGAAACTGAAGTTATCCTGTCAGAAGAGCGTTTTAGCAGAGGAGACAGAACATTACTAGACTTAACAAGTAGTAAGAATTCCAACCACTAATCATGAGAAACATTGAAAATGTTAAATGATTCCTTAATTAAAGCAACATGAATGAATATCACCATGTGATATCATTGACTCAATGATAAATTGTTTTAAACAATACCCTTTGTCAGAAAAAAAGCTGCTTTACATATTTTTACATTTTATGGAAATAAATTAGAACATGTATGGAAAAAGGTATACTGTAGACTAGACTATCAATTTGTCCCTCATGACCTAACCGAGAAAACTCCTTGAAAGAGATCTCATATTGTAAAAAAATTGTCCTAAACATAACGTTGTTGAGCCATCTCTACCACTCAGTTGAGGTTAAAAAAAATCCAATAGATGTTTGCTCTGTGGTTAAATTGTATCCCTCCCCACCCATCCCCCCCCCCCCGCCCCCCCAAAAAAATATAATATGACTTGTTTTTTTATATTTCTAAATGTATTAGTACTTTTACCATGAAGTGCCATCTTAACCATTTGGAAGAGGCCTGAATTGTATATATTGATAGATATAGAACTGATTGTTGTTATTGTTAGCCTTAAGGGGGGAAAAAATGCAAAGAATGTTTTTTTTTTTTTGCTTTTTCCTAATAAGAACGTTAAAGGGTTAGTTTATTACTTCCGTTAACTCCTGCTGGATTTTTTTATATAGTCCAACCTGGCTGGCATTAAAACAAAGTCTCGACACACCTGTGCTAAGATATCATTTTTGTAATGTGAAGGTGAACAGAGTTTTCTTTAAAATTCTGTGTTTCCAGTGAAAATCTTTAAAGGTCCCGACTTACATTTTATACATTCGCACAAAAAAGGGTCTTTAAATTAAAATCGAGATGTTTGGATGTTTAACTTTGGATAATGTGTGTCTATATACTGCTGAGACTCAGGACACAGGTGTTGATGTGATCAAAGTAACCTAGTGTATCATTTTGTGTTAGTCTTGGTATGGTAATGTATGAGTTATGAAAAATTAATACCCTCCTTCTCTCTTTCTTTGTGCTCCAGCTGGACCGGTTTAAAGAGCCTCCAGCCTTTGGGCCCATGTGTGATCTTCTGTGGTCAGATCCGCTAGAAGATTTTGGCAACGAGAAGTCGCAAGAGTATTTCAGCCACAACACTGTCCGTGGCTGCTCTTACTTCTACAGGTAAAGCTAACACCTTTAGTGCTGGCTAAAAAAAATACATATATAAAAGACAAATCTAGTAGGTAGAGGACATAGTACAACTTTTACAGGAAACTACAAATTGGTAAGTGAAAGTGTGGCTTCTTAATTCTCTCTCTCTCTCTCTCTCTCTCTCTCTCTCTCTCTCTCTCTATATATATATATATATATATATATATATATATATATATATATTTATTTATTTATTTATTTTTTTTTTTTGCATAGTTGGTGCATTACTGCCATTTATTGGCAAGGAAAAAAAATAGATTATGGCTTTGTTAGAGACCTTTAACATTTAAACAGTCAGCAATACAAGGGAAACTGCATTCCAATGTGTATTAAGTGCATTTACTAGGTTTTAATACTTGAAATATGTAAGAAATATAGCTGCTTTAGACCAAATCAGATAAAAATAAAAATTAGTGCTATTGAATCAAATCAAATTGAAAATGCTCCAAATGCTCCAAAATTCAGTTCTGTGATTAACAGCTTTAGTGATATGTGTGTCATACTATAGTACATGTTTGCTAAATCTTTGACCTCACAAATACATCTTTGACCCAAAAAAATCTTTGACCATGAATATACAGTATCTCACTCACTCACTCACTCATTGCCTATACAGCTTAATCCTCTATCCAGGGTCATAGGGGCCTGGAGCATATGCCACTATGCTATGGGTACGAGGCGGGGTAGACCCTGGACTGGGTGCCAATCCACTGCAGGGCACACACGTATACACATACTCACACACACACACACACACACACACACACACACACACACACACACACACACACACACACACACACACACATACACACACACACACACACACACACACACACACACACACACACACACACACACACACACACACACACAATATGGGCAAGTAGGAGGAAAGCGGAGTACCCGGAGGAAACCCACCAAGCACAAGGAGAACACTTTCTACATTTTAAAACAATACTGTTTTTTTCCCAAAATTATGAAATAACACATATGCAATTATGTAATTAAGAAACAACAACAACAAAAACAGTCAGTTGTTATTTTAAGACATGAAGGTCTGGAACAGTTCTTGCGAGAACAGCATTGTGTCAAGTGCATTTGCAAAACCCATCAAGCTCCATGATGAAACTGTCTCTCATGAAGTCCATCCCTGGAAAGCAAGACCAAAACATACCTCTGCTGCAGAGGAGACAATCATTTATAGTCACCAGCCTCAGAAATCACCAATTAACAACCAGCACCTCAGAATTAGATCCGTTATATAGGATTTACAGATCATAAGTAGCAGATACATCTCAATATCAACTGTTGAAAGGCGATTATTAGAAGGTGTGTCCAAAACTTATAATAGTTATTACCTTATAAAGTTATAATACATAGGGATTATATATATATATATATATATATATATATATATATATATATATATATATATATATATAACAATAAAAAAGCACTTTAAGATGTGAGGTTATAGGAAAAGAATCAGTAATGAATGAGGTCAGTCAGTCATCACGCTGAAGCTGATTATTTTCCAATAACATCACGTTTTGTTCCTCTTCCATCACAGCAATTTGCAAGTGATTAATATAAACCTGATTTGAATTACAGCCGATGCTGCTGTTTAATCAACACCTCCTGACGAATCAGATTAAAGCGTTCAGTAGGCCTCTGGTATATAAAAACTTTAAAATGTTTTACACTCGACTAAGTTTTAGCTGCACCAGCAGGAAAGATGTGCACAAAGCTTTTTTATGTTAAGTGCTGTGACTCTCGTTTCTTTTTTGCAATCTCGTCGTGTGAATTTTCCGACAGAAATACGGACCTGGTCCATCTTGTATTGGAATATTCAGTGGCTGAGCACTAAGTGTGTACGTGTGTATGTGCGTGTGAGTGTGTGTGTGTGTGTGTGTGTGCGTGTGCATGCATGTGTGCAGAGCCGTGTGCTCTGGGCAATTAGGTGTAGTGCGAAAATGAGCCTGCGTCTGTAATTGGAATTGTAAAGCAGCCCAAACAGCGGTCAGGCTCGGCAAAACACAAGAATTCCCACGGTCCCCTGGGAAATCGGGGCGATCTGCTGTTACTATGACAACCGGCTACTACTGCCGAAGAGTGAGAGAAAGAGAGTGAGAAGCGAGAGAAATAAATATATAAATAAATCAAAAGCAATAGAGATGGATCTGTTTTTTCCCCCCCCCCACATCTTATGAAATCCGACATCAATGAAAGGAGAGCAGGCGAGATGGAGATGTAGTGTGCGTGCGTGCGTGTGTGTGAGTGCGTGCGTGTGTGTGAGAGGTGAGATGTTGAAAATGTTCTGTTATGCCATTTTTTTCCCATGTCTCCTAAAAAAGAAGTTCATTGTAGGCTTTCATTGTACCTGGTAAGTCTGGATAACAGACAGTGCAATAGCAGGAGGGAGTTGTACTGTATAAATCAGCTGTGCGTGTGTTAAACGTGTAGCCAGGAGGAAATAGTAGAGAACTGAACTGAACTGAACAAAGTTAGACTGAATCCAGTGGCTGTAATATGGCCTGTGATTAAGCAGGACATAATTATGCTGTTCAGGAAAGACAAACCAAAAAACATCAATCAATCATTACAAGCGAAAGTCAAAAAAGAGTCAGGCAGCAACAAATAAACACAGTTACGAGAGTATAAACAACCTTTATTCCTCTATATACTGTAATCCCCTGCTACATTAATGCACTTATCCCAGAGGTTGACTAGTGCTTGGACACCGGTTTGCCTGCTTCACGTCCGAAACCCTGGCCTCCCAGGAACTCCTTTAATGGTCCAAGCATGTGGAAATGGCTTGGAGCGAGGTCAGGACTGTACGTCGATGTGTCAGTAACACCCAGCTGAGTTCCTGTAATGGACAAGCGGTGTTGGTGAATGATTGTGTGTACAGTTCCCATAGACAGATGCATCTCTTCTGCAAGTTGCATCAATTTATTCATCAATTTTCAAGGATCAGGAGTTCCATTTGCTGAACGTTCTCAGGAACAACTGCAGTGGGCTCCAGACCACCTCGGCCGGGATCATAATTTGCGGACATACGGCGTTCAATAAAAGTCGTTTGTTCGATATTGGTCTGGCGTTATTTTATCAAAGCAATTCTAACTTTTGAAAACAACGTAATACCAATGGTGGTTCCAGTGGCCATAAATTCGTCAAATTAACGTTACCGCAATGATTTGACAACCTGCAGGGTGGAAACGTGGAAACCAGAACAAGGTTTAGATGTGAAAAATGAAACAAAACTAAATTAAATAAATAAAGGCACACGAACATCCAAGAGTGTATAAATGCACAAACTATTTAAGGGAATAAACTGAAAACAATCAGTACAATCCAGGAACAGGCAAAGGTGGAGAAAACAACACACACATGTTCATGGAAAATGAAAACCAGCGTGTATGATGCCCAAGCCTTAATAGATTAAGACTTTTTTTTATTATTTTGTCACAAGTACTTTACAACACAGCGAAATTATTTTTTTCACAAATCCCAGATAGGAAGCCGGGGGTCAGAGCGCAGGGTCGAGATGGATACAGCTTCCGTGGAACAGGTAGGGTTAAGGGCCCAACTGTACAACTTGCTGATGCTGGAGCTTGAATCCCCAACCTTCCGTTCAGTAACCGTTTGTACCGCTACTGCTCCCATGGCATTTTGAAGCAGACTGAAGGCATACGAAATATTAGTATCATTATGATACTCAGTGAAACAGCTTGACTCGATTGTGATTTTGATTTCATATAACAGTTCCAAATTAATATTGAGTAACATTTTAATGTTTTTTTTTTTTTTTTGGTGCAAATACATTTGGAAGATGCCATGCTCACTTTGTATTTATATTAACCATGTTGGGTAATTTCTTAGTTAGTACTGATGGAACCTTTACTATGGTATACAGTACCATTGTACAGTACATCGAATTTGGCCAAACCTGCAATGACATTAATACATAAACTTCAATATACCTGTTGCAGCTATAACAGCTTCCACTCTTCTTGCAAGGATGTCCACACATTCTGTAGAGCACTGACGTTGGATGAGAAGGCCTGGCTTGAAATCTCTGTTCCAGTTCATCCCAAAGGTGTTTGATGGGGTTGAGGTCAGGGTTCAAGTTTTTACACACTGAACTCAACAAACCATGTCTTTATAGTCCTTGCTTTGTGCACTGGGGCACAGTCATGTTGGTTTAGAAAAGGGCCTTGAAGTACCGCATTGTCCAAGACGTCTTGGTATGCTGATGCATTAAGATTGACCTTCACGCGCCTCAGAGTGACGCAGTGGTAAAGTGCTCGCGCTATTATCCAGAGATCGCAAGTTCGATTCCCGGGTGATGCTGTAACCTCTCTCTGTAGCTGGAGGTCTAGAGTGAGCTGATTGGCCGAGCTCTCTTAGAGGGGAGGGATGAGAGGGACTTGATGCTCCCACATTAATCTCGACTCTACAGCCAATCAGGGGCGTCTGTGAGCTCACGCAAGCGGATAGCGCTGTCCTCCGAGTGTGTGACACCGCCCCCAACGGTGCGTGAGCGAGCAGTTCGAAAAATATGCGGTCGTCTGGCATTGGTCTTCGGCCCTCCTGACTGAGTGGTAGTAGTAGCCTTAATGTGGGCGCCCCCTAGTGACGGGGAGGAATTGGACACGACTAAGTTTTGGGAAAAATCCAACAAATAAAAAAATATTGACCTTAAATACTTTTGTCTATGTAGTGTACTTATACTGATATAGTACAAGTACCATTGTGGAACCATGTACTATAGTGTGGTGCTACACATATGTTACACATGTGGTTCTACAGTGGTACATATTTTCATACAACGGTACATTTGCTATAATATGATCCATGGTTCTACCTTGTAGTGTATTATGGTACTATGGAACACTTACTGGACCAGGATGCTGTCCAAAAATATGTTATGCATTTTTATGTACTACAGTGGAAAAGAACTGTCTGTACTATATGATACCGGTAGTACAGTATGTACTAACATATATACTATCATATAAAACACTTTATACAAAAATACTGTATTAGGTACGTTCCTAATTCAGTACAGTATTGTAGTACACACCATAGTACTACTGTGGCACCTAGTGAAGTGCCATATTACCTACCATGGTACTCTATATAGGCACTTCTATGCATTTATAAAACAAGACAGATCATCTTCTAGCTAAGGTTAGCACCAATTTCGATCTGATTACATCATCTCATCGTCCAGCCCTGTTACATCTAGAAATGATGACAAACATTCCGGCAAACTTTCCTTTAAACTGCAAGGCCTGCAAAATCATAAATACTATGAAGTCATTTATGAAAGAGGTTTAAGAGCGGGGTGATTTTTGAGCAGCAGTTTTCCCACTGAGCTCAGAGAGACGAGCGCTCGAGCAGGGAGAAAGAGTAGCACTCTGTAAGCGCAGTGTGAGATTTCCATCTGCTCATTTTGTTATTGCAGCTTCTCTGGGTTTTTTATTTTATTTTTTTGGTTAAATATTAATAAACTGTTTTAAAGGCTGATATAGGACACAGAGCGTGCGATCCCTTAGCGCTTCCGGCTAGTCTGTAGCATCATGATGAAATTGTGGGGCATGGTGATTTTAAAATAATTCATAAGCATAAGTGGATGTGTTCATTCAGTCACGTGAAATCTCCATGCGGACCCATCACATGTTATGTTTTAAACACGTTTTGCAAACGTAGCATGTGCTTTATTCTAACATTTACATTAGATTTTCACATACAGGAGCTTTGTTGAGCACATATTCACATTACGTTAACAAACTAACATTACTAATGAGTTTTACATTCAATTTTAGGGACTTACATGCTAAAATGCACTTTTGCACAGCTTTTCTTCAAATGATCACTTTTCACCTCTAAAATGTGCAATGTCTGTTTTTTGGGGGGGTTTTAAGGTGCTCAGTGCTGCCATCTTGTGGCTATGGGATATAGTATGTAATGGTGTAAAAGAAGGGTTTCATTCAAGCATACATTCTAACACACACACACACACACACACACACACACACACACACACACACACACACACACACCTTCTCCCTGTCTATCTTCCTCTGTATTGTTCTTTCAACATATCCTACAGTATACACACATCTCTTTCTCTCCCTTTCTTTAACTTATTCTCTCTATTCCCACCTCTTTCTGTCTCTCTGTGTTACTCTTCATGATGTCTTTTTCTTTTTATGTCTGTCAGTCTGTTTGCCTCTCTCTATTTCTTTCATTCTAAATACTGTAACCTGCTCAGTTTCTGTCTGTCTGTTTCATCTTCATCTCTATCCCTCTGTCTGTCTCATCGTGTTTCTCATTCTGTCTCATTGTCTTTTTTTTTAATTTTATCTCTGTCTTGCTCTCATTCTGTAATCTTTTCCATCTTGTTGTCCCTTTCTCTCTATTTTTGATTTAATCCACACTCTGTCTCTGTCTCTCTATACTTCTGTATGTCTCACTTTTTCTGTCTTCCCTTATCCACCTCTCTTTTATATCCTGTGTATTTCTGTCTCTGTTTCTTCCACTATACTTACGTCTCCTTGTCTCTTTTGCTCCTTTCTTTGTTTCTCCCTCTTCCTTTCTTTCTTATATTTTTAATATTAAATCTCTCTCTCTCTCTATCTCTCTCCCTCTCCCCCCAGCTATCCCGCAGTGTGTGAGTTTCTACAGACTAATAATCTGCTCTCGGTGATCAGAGCCCATGAGGCACAGGACGCAGGGTAAGCGGAAACAGTCGCTTCCATTAGAACCACATCACTGAATTCACTTAAAATAAACCTCAGCATCACTGCAGCATCAGTAAACTCCACAACTCCACCTCAGTTAAACATCTCACCACATCACTGCACACAGGTAGGAGACATTCGTGTAGGAAATAGGTTACACACACACACACACACACACACACACACACACACACACACACACACACACACACACACACACATGCTGAGTCAAATGAAAACCTTTTTCGTTTTTCATTCCTGGAATTTTTTTGTTGATTCATATGAAGATTTGATTGACCTTTGTGCTATACATTACATGAAACAAAGGAAAAACTTATTAATTATGAAATATTTATTATAAAATGAGAATCAGCGTGTGATGCAAGTTCTACTACAGATTTAATCCTTCAATTTGATTATTTTCCAATAACAGCACTCTTATATGTATTAATTAAAGAATAACATCATACTTTCTATCCATTTACAGTTACGTTTTCGCTTTTTTATAGTTTGCAAAAATCCTTCCTTCAGGCCCCTTCTGATCTTGCTCTTGTTTTCACATATATTATAGGAGCTATAAATAGGCAGTTTTGTTCTCTCTCCTGAAGCTATTGAGATCAAATAATGCAGTTACTGAGAAACTATAAAGCACAAATCTCTCGGTTTTCTGCAGTCTTTCCTTTCTTAGAGAAGTTCGAGTTACAACTCCTGCCATCATATTTACGATTGTGCCTAGAGTATTTCTTAATCGCTTTCCATGGAGCGTAGACGTTTAGGATGATAATTCATTTGAAAGATCACATTAACACTGTACAAACCTGTGATTTGACACGAAATCTCGTTTTATATTTGTAAGCTAGAACTTCCCAAGTTTATGTGCAACGAACAGTATACACATATGCTGATTTTACATCCTATCAGTTTTACCTCAAACTGTCCCATTTCAGGTAGCAGGAGATTTTACCATTTGCCTCCTCAGGGCGTGGTTGAGAAATATAAATCCAGTAAAGATCCTTTAATAAACTGCGTGACACATTTTAAATCCCCTGTTAACGGACTCCCCCAAACATAATTCTCTGAGTCAACAGCATGACTAAAACTAAGACTGTGCTGGCGCTGACAGCGGTATAGAGGGGAGTAACGGCTGGGTGGAGACTAAACCACAAATCTCACCTTAACGATTGTTACTCACAAAAATTCTTAGTAACAAATCCACTATTCTGCATTAATGATTCATGAAGCAGGAAGACACGCTGTCTAACCCCCTAACAGCTTTTTGGATGAAGCCCTATAAGAAATGTTTCTGCAGAGAACAGTCAAAAATAGTTATAAGTAAAAACTTTATAGATAGCATCATCTATTCAAAAAGGAAAAGTAAACAAAAACTTATCCTCCAATAATGTAGTTTCTGTTACTTCTCTTAACTTATAAGAATCTAGTCCATTCATCCATCTGTACCAATCTGCCCACTCCATTCTCCCACCACTCATCTACCATCCATCCATCTGTACCCACCTGCCCACTCCATTCTCCCACCACTCATCTACCATCCATTCATCTGTACCCACCTGCCCACTCCATTCTCCCACCACTCATCCACCATTCACCCATCTGTACACATCTGCCCACTCCATTCCCCTACACTCATCCACCATCCATCCATCTGTACACATCTGCCCACTCCATTCACCCACCACTCATCCACCATTTACCCATCTGTACACATCTGCCCACTCCATTCTCCCACCACTCATCCACCATCTATCCATCTGTACCCTTCTGCCCAATCCATTCACCCACCACTCATCCACCATTCACCCATCTGTACACATCTGCCCACTCCATTCTCCCACCACTCATCCACCATCCATCCATCTGTATCCATCTGCCCACTCTATTCTCCTACACTCATCCACCATCCATCCATCTCCCCACCTAACCACTCCATTCTCCCACCACTCATCCACCATCCATCCATCTGTACCCTACTGCCCACTCTATTCCCCTACACTCATCCACCATCCATTCATCTCCCCACCTGCCTACTCCATTCCCCCACCACTCATCAACCATCCATCCATCTGTATCCATCTGCCCACCATTCCCCCACCTGTCTTCAACCATCCATCCATACCCACCTAGGGTTCTACTGACCTGCATTATATCTCTTAACCATCCCAAAATATCAGCCAACACTATCTATCCACCTATCTATTATTCTTTAGTTTCCAACTATCCATTTTTGTTCAGTCATTTAGCCATCCTTACCAGTTTGCTCACCATTCTTCCCATCATCCAGTTGTTTCTCCTCCAATATAGAATCGATTTTTTTTTGTTGCAGTTATCGGATGTACAGGAAAAGCCAGACGACAGGCTTCCCATCTCTCATCACCATCTTCTCCGCTCCCAATTACCTGGACGTGTACAATAATAAAGGTCGGTCATTTCATTGGTGTGCTAATGGACCACACTGATTTTGAGGCTCTAGTATTTCTGAAGTAACAGTCATTCGGCTGGCTGATGGATTAGCATTAGCACTGGATGCACATCTCTCTGTGCAGGCTGTGTGTATGTGGGCAGACACTGATGCATGTCGTTATTATTTGATGTTTGTGCAGCTGCTGTGCTAAAATACGAGAACAACGTGATGAACATACGTCAGTTTAACTGCTCGCCGCACCCTTACTGGCTGCCTAACTTCATGGACGTGTTCACCTGGTCTCTGCCCTTTGTGGGAGAGAAAGGTATGTGAGGAATGAAGATAGGAATGAGGATATTTGAATATAGTTATTATTAGTGTGTTTCAGGGTGGAGTTTTTATCATATATCCAGAGACGCACATTTGCTCAAGGATTTTTTTT
>JAAGKR010008152.1:21052-32750 GCA_011419295.1 Clarias macrocephalus | reverse complement strand
TGTGTGTGTGCCATTGTGTGTGTGTGTGTGTTTATCCCCCTCTGAATGAATGGATGTGAAGTGAGTGAGTGTGTGTTGGGTCACTGTGTGTTGTATGTGCGCAGAGAGAGAGAGAGAGAGAGAGAGCGTGCATAAGAGAAGCACGGAAAAACCTTACTGGCTCTGAGTATAATTTTAGCTGTAGTGTGTACAGATGTAAATTGGCTTCTTTGTCATTAAGATTTCCTTGTTTGTTTTCTTTTCTTTCCTTTGTTGTTGTGAATTTATATTCTCTGCTTTTGAGTTGTTTTGGTTAAGTTTTTTGTGTGTGTTCATGGGCCAGCTGTAAAGGTGGCCAACCTTTGTCTTATTAGTATCTGTGAGTGATTGTATCTGTTTAAGGCAATGTTTTTTTTTTTTTTTTGGTACAGGAGCCAGGTGCTTAAGGCAGTGGTGGAGTTCTGATGTAGTTTTTTCTTCGAGTGTGTAGAACGTGGGTGTGTGTGTGTGTGTGAGAGAGAGTCACCAGTGTGATTGCAGGGTGCTGTGCTGTGTAGGCCAATTGTGCCTTTAGGCCCTGCTGCCTGGCCTCTGTTCTGGTGCCTTGAGCTCTGGATGTCCAGGTTATCCACTTTAAATGAGTTTATTCTATGTGAACTGCTGGCATTTGCTTTTTTTTCTTTCTTTTAATAGTTAATTATAATAAAATTTTTATACTTCTGGATATCCCCGTCACCTAACGTTTCTTGTGAACTGACCTGTGTTGCCTACTTTGAGATTTAATTAATTAAGGTCCCTGGACCTGTTACGCTCGTAAAGCACAAAACACTAAGAGTGTGGTTTTAGTTCATGTACCACCGCAGCCAGCTGAAAGTTCAGATTTGCTTTTGGACGCTGCTTTTGACCCTTTTATCTTGAATGGAATGGTTTCTAGTTAGGGTGCAGATGTTTTTGTTCAAGGAATTGAACTTGGTGTGGTGAAAGCTTTGTTACAGATCTCGCCATTAAGAACGCACGTTTCTTGAAAAGGGATCTCGCGCGCTTCCACGGCAGCTCACGGGAAGCTGTGAAAATGTCGTTCGTTGCCTGTAGGGGGCAGTCGTGTTTCAATCTGAAGTATTGTGTTTCTACTGAAGCCAAAAATGTGTTCTTTCTCTTAGGCGCCCATTGACAGGAAGCGACAGAGCTCATAAACGTGTCAAAGCTCTTTAAATACTGATATGTATTTATTTTTCATTTTCTTCTCTCCTGCAATGATGGTACTTCTTTGACTGCGCTTTCTCCATTCAGTATTATCATTAGTAGTAGTAGTGAAAACTACCGCTGATTATGTCACGACACGCCAGATCTCGCCCACAACATAAATCACTCCTATTCCAGCTCTGCGCCGCCTCTTGTTTTTTGCCGCCTCAGTCACGGCTCGAGCTCACCTGCTGCCGCTTTGGATTAATCAGTCAGATGTATTTAAGGCGCTGCAGGACAACCACTTATTGCCAGATTATTGTGCAGTTCATGCCTTTATTCTCGCGTTTGTTTTGCCACAGTTTATCGGTTACGACCCCGTCTGGTTTTCGTCTTTGTCTTCGCATTACGGATTTATTGCTATTTGGATTACCGGCTTTGAACCTCGCTCACGTTTTGACTACGATACTGCCTGCCCCTGGATTTATTGCTTCTGGATGTGCACTCATTGGATCTACTGGTTTTGAACTCGGCTTCCGACTTTTGGCTACGAGATTGGATTAAGGGCACCGGAAGCTTTGAACTCACTAACGAGGAGTTGTGTGCTGCCTCCCTACACTTCCTGGTTCTCTCCACCGAGACGACCTCTACTGGTTGCTAGTGTCTCTTGGCTGATTATTCTCTCTGCCTCTCTCTGCTACTGGATCTACGTGTTTTCTCTCTAGTGACGCCCGTGACAGTATAATCTGGCCATTATGGATCCAGCAGAGTTTGCTCATTTGAGATCAGCACTAGAAAGTCAGGGAGCGCTCTTGGGGTCACATCAACGCGACATTCAGGAGGTCACTAGCACGCTGAAAACAGTAACTGAGACCTTGACATCTCTCGCTACTCAAATTCAGCATCTGCAAAGCCCCCCAGCTCCCACCCTGGCTCCTCGCCCCTTAGCAGCAGCAGCAGTCGCTCCGCCTCATAAGCCTCGTCTTCCTGCTCTGCCTACTTATGATGGGGACCCTAACACATGCCGTTCATTTCTATCGCAATGTTCTCTAGTCCTTGAGCTGCAGGCCTCGTCCTTCCCTACTGAACGAGCTAAGGTGGCGTACATCATCACGTTCCTCTCCGGTAGGGCGAGAGAATGGGGAACAGCCTTGTGGGATGCTCAGTTACCTTGTTGCTTCACTTATAAATCCTTCACTGATGAAATGAGAAGAGTTTTTGATTGCTCATCCACCGGACGCCTGGCTGCAGGCCAGATATTAACTCTTCACCAAGGATCCCGATCTGTTCACGACTATGCCATAGAGTTTCGTACCTTGGGGGCTTCATGTGGTTCAGATGACCAAGCTCTCTTTGATGCGTTTCTCCATGGGCTATCAGACACAGTCAAAGATGAGTTGTCAGCACGTGAACCACCATCCAACCTAGAAGACCTCATTGACTTAGCAGCACGTATTGACGCTCGTAAGCGCCTCAGGCAGCAGGAGCGTTGTCTGAACCTCTGGTCACCACCCCCCCTAGCCTCCACCAGCTCCCTGGAGAACCCTCCTGAACCAATGCAGGTGGGTTGGACGCGTATCTCACCCGAGGAATGCCAACGGAGACGAGACAAGGGGGCATGCTTCTACTGTGGTCAGTTGGGTCACTTCTCACCTAACTGCCCGTTAAAAGGGCAGGCCCCTCTGTAATTTTGGGTGCACCAGGGGGCCTGGATCTTAGAAGATTTCCCAACCATCGGTCCTGTTTTCCAGTAACCCTGACCCATAAAAGTCAGTCCCACGACACGTACGCCCTGTTGGATTCTGGGGCTGACCAAAACTTAACCTGCTCTTCACTGGTGAACCTCTAAGCCACCCACTCACTGTCCAGGCCCTCAATGGTTGTTTCCTGGCCCGCATCACCCACCGCACATTACCAATTATGTTGCACTTTTCAGGAAACCACTCAGAAATCATCTCTTTTCTGATTGTTAAGAGCTCCCACGCTCCACTTGTTTTGGGTCTCCCATGGTTACAGTTGCACAATCCCCACATTGACTGGGTCAAGAAGAGAGTTTTAGGATGGAGTTCTTCCTGTCTGTCGTCATGTCTCCATTCTGCTGCCAAAGGGTCCCTGCCCTCTCCGCTGGAGGATTGCCCCAAACTCTCGAATGTCCCAGCTGAATACCACGATCTCCTGAAAGTTTTTAGCAAGTCTCGTGCAGTCTCACTACCCCCCCACCGCCCATACAATTGTGCCATTGACCTGCCAGGTACAACCCCGCCCAAGTGAGGCCATGGATCAATACATTACGGAATCCCTTGCTGCAGGAATCATTCGTCCTTCCTCCTCTCCAGCGGGCGCAGGATTCTTCTTTGTGGAGAAGAAGGACAAATCCCTACGGCACTGTATCGATTATAGGGGGCTTAATGAGATTACCGTTAAGAACCGCTACTCACTCCCTCTCATGTCTTCGGCCTTTGAATTACTTCAGGATGCTTGGGTGTTCACCAAGTTGGATCTTAGGAATGCCTATCACTTAGTGAGGATACGAGACGGAGATGAATGGAAGACTGCTTTCAATACACCTACGGGCCACTATGAATACCTTGTGGTACCCTTTGGGCTGACCAATGCCCCAGCCGTCTTCCAGACTCTTATCAATGACGTACTGAGAGACTTCCTGAATGTTTTTGCATTTGTCTACCTCGATGACATCTTGATCTTCTCCCGCACACTTAAGGAACACCGGTCCCATGTCCGTCAGGTTTTACAAAGGCTCATGGAGAACAAGCTCTATGTCAAGGCTGAGAAATGTGAATTTCGTCGTGATTCTACTTCCTTCCTTGGGTTTGTCATATCACCATCAGGTATTCAGATGGACCCAGCTAAAGTAAAGGCAGTCACAGATTGGCCGGTACCATCTTCAAGGCGGGAACTTCAACGTTTTTTGGGTTTTGCCAACTTTTACAGACACTTCATTAGAAACTATAGCACTGTTGCAGCACCTCTCACTGCTCTCACATCCACAAAATTGAAGTTTCGATGGAATTCACTGGCAGACAAGGCTTTTATGGAACTCAAAGGTCGTTTCACCTCTGCCCCTATTCTCACCTTCCCTGACCCCGTCCCTCCAGTTTGTGGTCGAAGTGGACGCATCGGAAACAGGTGTTGGAGCCATTCTTTCCCAAAGGTCCTTCAAGGATAATAAACTTCACCCCTGTTCTTTCCTCTCTCGTCAACTTTCGCCATCTGAACGCAATTATGGCATAGGAGACCGAGAGCTATTGGCCATCAAGTTTGCACTTGAAGAATGGAGACACTGGCTGGAGGGGGCAGAACATCCATTCTTGGTCTGGACCGACCATAGAAACTTGGAGTACTTAGGGTCAGCCAAGCGACTTAATTCTCGTCAGGAACGATGGTCCTTGTTCTTTTCCCGGTTCAACTTTACATTGTCCTACCGCCCGGGTTCTAAGAACACCAAGCCAAACGCCCTTTCCCGACAGTTCTCTTCCCCTATGGATTACCCCCCTCAGGAAACCATCCTTCCCCCACATTGTCTGGTGGCTGATACTCGCCTAGAAATAGAAAACCTGGAGCTACGTGCGCTCGAACGCGAGCCAGGTCCAAGTAACGTTCCCCCGAACCGACTCTTTGTCCCAAGCCCTCTCCGTTCCGCTGTATTAGACTGGGCCCACAGCTCCAAGTTGGCATGCCACCCGGGCATAGCCCGCACTCTTTCTTTCGTTGTGCAACGTTTCTGGTGGCCAACTGTTAAGGTGGATGTCAAAGGTTTCGTATCTTCATGCGATACTTGTTCTAGGAATAAGGCCACGAACCGCCCCCCGGAGGGCCTTCTCAGACCGCTCCGCATCCCTCATCGCCCATGGTCGCATATCTCCCTGGATTTTGTCACGGGATTGCCACCCTCAGACAACAACACATGCATTATGACAGTGGTGAATTGATTCTCTAAGGCCGCTCACTTTGTCCTGCTTCCCAAACTCCCTTCCTCTAAAGAAACAGCTGAACTCTTGGTGTCTCATGTTTTCCGGCTCCATGGTCTCCCATCAGATATTGTCTCAGACAGGGGCCCGCAATTTT
Organism: Clarias macrocephalus; assembly: GCA_011419295.1. Classification (NCBI taxonomy): domain Eukaryota; kingdom Metazoa; phylum Chordata; class Actinopteri; order Siluriformes; family Clariidae; genus Clarias; species Clarias macrocephalus. Next base: position 27,503 of record JAAGKR010008152.1, on the reverse strand, counting down.
CCGCACAATTCTGGAAGGTTTTCTGTAAGCTCATTGGTGCCACCACCAGCCTGTCCTCTGGCTTCCACCCCCAGAGCAATGGACAGACGGAACGGATCAACCAGGAACTAGAGAAGTCTCTAAGGTGTATGGCATCACGGGACTCAACCTCTTGGAGTAAATTTCTCCCATGGATAGAATACGCCCACAACTCGCTCCCCACATCTTCCACTGGTATGTCTCCCTTCCAATGCTGTCTGGGATATCAACCGCCTCTGTTCCCTGCTCAAGAGGAGGAAGTTGCGGTGCCATCAGCCCAAGCTTTTGTCCGTCGCTGTAAGAGAACTTGGCAACAGGCACGCTCTCAACTGCTGCGCTCAGTAAATACATTCCGACACAAGGCAAACCGCCATCGCTCAGCAGCTCCCAGATACCGCGTAGGCCAAAGAGTAATGCTGTCCACACGCGACATACCACTAAAGACCATGTCAAGGAAATTGGCTCCGAGGTATATTGGACCTTTCTCCATTTCCCGAATCATCAACCCCTGCGCCGTCAAACTTTTCCTGCCCCTGTCGATGCGCTGTATTAACCCCACCTTCCATGTTTCTCAGATCCAACGTCTGGTCTCCTGTCCATTGTCCCCATCATCCCAAACACCCCCCTCCCCCCTGTCTCATCGATGGGGGCGAAGCATTCACGGTCTGTAAGCTCCTTAGATCCCGCCGCCGTGGACGTGGGTTACAATACCTAGTGGATTGGGAAGGGTATGGACCTGAAGAAAGAAGTTGGATACCTGCCAGGTTTATTCTTGACAAGTCCCTGATTAGAGATTTCCATAGGCTCAACCCGGAGGCTCCTTCTAGAACGCCAAGTGGCGTTCATAGGGGGGAGGGTACTGTTACGACACGCCAGATCTCGCCCACAACATAAGCACCTCCGCAAGCAGTCTAAATCACTCCTATTCCAGCTCCGCGCCACCTCGGATTGCCGCTTTGGATTAATCAGTCAGATGTATTTAAGGCGTTGCAGGACAACCACTTATTGCCAGATTATTGTGCCGTTCATGTCTTTATTCTCGCGTTTGTTTTGCCACAGTTTATCGGTTACGACCCCACCTGGTTTATCGTTTTCATCCTTGTCTTCGCGTTACGGATTTATTGCTATTTGGATTACCGGCTTTGAACCTCGCTCACGTTTTGACTACGATGATGCCTGCCCCGGGATTTATTGCTTCTGGATGTGCACTCATTGGATCTACTGGTTTCGAACTCGGCTTCCGACTTTTGGCTACGAGATTGGATTAAGGGCATCAGAAGCACTTCCTGGTTCTCTCCACCGAGACGCCCTCTACTGGTTGTAAGTGTCTCTTGGCTGATTATTCTCTCTGCTACTGGATCTACTGGTTTTCTCTCTAGTGACGCCCGTGACTCATTAATTTTTTCTATAATTTTCAGTGTGACAATATGCTTCTGGAATAAAAACTGAATATATATATATATATATATATATATATATATATATATATATATATATATATATTTTTTTTTTTTTTTTTTTTTTTTTTTTATGTGAGTTGCAATTTTGCTGAGGTTGAGAGCATGAATTACTCCAATGCAATAAATTATTTGTATTAAGAGCCATTTGAGAACTAATAATGTTACAAGCAAAAATGTTATTTAGTAAGTATTTCTGAATGCGTAAGCTTTACAACAGTTGTCCTAAGGCAAAGACAATGAACAACTTGCCCCACTGTGTAAAGAATAGAATTTTGTACACTGTAAATAAGCCCTAAATTCTGTCTTGTAAATTATAACTATGTTATCATCACCATCATCATCATCATCATCATCATCCACATAATTTTTACTGACTTTACATCATGAGTCACACAATAACAACAATTACAGTATAGCATGTGTGTGTGTGTGTGGGGGGGGTGTTTGTGTGCATGTGTGTGTGTGTGTGTGTGTGTGCGCGCACAAATAGACAGAGAGAAAAGAGACTTGGAGGCACTGGGTGTTGAAATTAAGTAAAACGGGAAATAGTTTTTCAACATCGCCGCAACACATCCAGTCACTCAGGGCGAGTGTTCCTTCCGACACCCACTTCGTGTGTAGTCTCTGACCATAAAAAAACAGTTCACGGGCTTCTACAAGGATAGATAAGCTTTACTGACAGATCAGAATCTGCAAAGAGAAAAATGGAAATGAGTAGGGAAATTTATGCGAGTGCAGGCAATAGAGCTGATTCCATCCAGACTGAGAATACATATCAAGATCTTTACTCAGTCAAGACCCCAATGCCCAGAAGCAGCGAGGAATTTAAGAACTCAGGTAAAATACACTCATACTCAGAAATAATTTATTTATATATGTAGTGTAGTCAATTTTATTTACTTGTGTAAAATGTGTCCATTCAAAGGAAAGACAGAAAAAAATAAGAATTTTGGACATTGGATATTAAATATTTCCATCTCATCAATCTGTAAAAACTTCATTATTTTGTTATTGGGATATGCATATTATATACTGTATGTTTATTGATAGATGATAGATGATAGATGATATGATAGAAATAAACATAAAGAGGTTTATTAGTTATTGGAGAACAGCAACAACAAAATTCTGTATAAAACTATTCAAAACAGCAGAGAAGTGGGAGAAAAGAGGTGGAAAAGATCATCAGGAGGGAAAAACAGACAAAAGAGACAGAAATGTTCAGAAGATTTTGTGAGAATTGTAGGAGTTTTTGATGGGACAAAATGAACATGAACATAGATCAGATGTAGGCCATGTTTCTTTAACCCCCTGGTGATTACGGTATTGACAATAACATAACCGCTGAATGCATTTTTTTCATTTAAAGGCTAATTGCATTATATACATTAGTGTTGTGATGAGTCAGTAACATGGCCACTGAGTAGAGATTATTCAAAAAAGCACCTTGGGACACCAAGGGCTACATTACCACTTTTTAACATGCCCGTATCAAGTTAAAATGCATCTCTATCAAATCAATAAATATATTTCTTCCTTATGTAGGACATGTCTGGCAAGTCTTAATATGTCCAATTATGATTAGTTGCCTTAAGTGCAGCAGATGAGTACGCAAGCACATTATACTGAGTACTCATTTTTAATAAAAACGTCAACAGTTAAAACTCCTCTCTAAATTTTAATCTTTATATCAATTCTTAGTGCAGCTCTATAAATGTTCAAATAAAACAAGAAATCAATGTCCATCTGTGTCCATTTTCCCAATTTGATCTCAACTCTGCAGGGAACAGATGTTACAAAGTGACGACAGTGTGTCTGGTGCTGCTGTGTCTTCTCCTGATGAGTGGCGTCGCAGTGCTGTGGATCAAATACAACACCGTGACTACAGTGACTACTGAGCTTCAAAGTGGACTTTTGAGACTTGGCAAGTGATTACTGTACAAATGTTGAATGTTAAATACTTACATCTGAAGCATTACTAATAAATTAGTACATGTTGTGAGTTAATATTTATGTAAATACTTGGTAAAACAAGGATGGAGACATTTCAGATCAAGCATTTACTACAGATCTACTAAAAAAAAGAATTGGAACGACACCAGACAGGACTGCAGAGACAGAGGAGCCGACCTGGTGATCATAAACAGCAGAGAGGAACAGGTGAGAAAGAGAGAGAGAGAGAGAGAGAGAGAGAGAGAGTAATTTGTATTCATATTGTGCTATTACCCTTTTAGGAGTTCCTCACTGAAAATTTTGGACGTGTTGAAGCTTGGATTGGTCTGACTGACATAGCCAGAGAGAATGACTTTAAATGGGTGGACGGTTCACCACTGACCACAGAGTAAGACATCACTGCACTGAAATTTACTTTTTTTTTTCTGACATTTTTTTGTGACTCTCTTTGGTTTTTCAGGTTCTGGTTGAACGGTGAACCCAACAATTTTCTGGTGGAAGAGGACTGTGTCATAACAGCCTCTATATTTTCTGTATTTAGCACGTATTTATATTCCTGGAATGATATTTCATGTAACAACTCTGTAGTTGGGATTTGTGAGCTTAAATTATTTAACTGAGTTCACTGAGGTCATCACCTGAAACTGATTAAACCAGAATTTGTATGTTAAATATCTTCTATAAATATAGGTCTTTAAGTTGCATTCATGCTGAAAGTTGAAAATGAATGTTTTATTAAATGTGAGTTGAGGCTGAAAGCGTCAGTTACTCCAATGCAATAAATGTATTAAAAGCCATTTGAGAACTAATAATATTACAAGCAAAATTTATTTAGTAAGTATTTGTGAATGAGTACGCTTTACAACAATTGTCCAAAAGCAAAGGCAATGAACAACTTGCCCCACTGTGTGAAGAATAGAATTTTATACACTGTAAATTAGCACTAAATACTGTGTTATGAATTATAACTATATCATCATTATCATCAAGTCATCATAAATATAGACAATTCGCATTATTTTTACTGACTTTACATCATGAGTCACACAATAACAATTACATTGTGAATAAAGCCAGGAATAAATATTTTGTGCTCCTCCAGAAAGATATCAATCTGTCATTATTCAGAACAATATGTGTCGTTAGAACACTGTATATACATTTGTATAATCGAGAAATATGAGAATGTGGGGAAAGCTCAATTAAAAAAGTTATTGTTCATTCATATTGTGTGTTTGTGATAATGTAGCTTATCAGTATTTCCCTGATACCAAATACAGTAGTGTAGAGAAAATAGCAAGTAGGTAGTAACAATAACAGTGATTTCTTTTTATTATTATTTGTTTAATATGTATTTTTTTATACAAATTATAAAAATTGAAATAACCATTGTTTTCTCGTCACCTGCATTCTATCTGTTGAAATTGTAATGATTTTATGTAAATCAACTATTTTAGGTTCAAACATATAATTCAATAAAAATACAAACTTCTCCATACATTTTGAAATTAGTGTTTATGAACTCAATTCTAGTGAGCATTTACAGTTAAATTAGGCTACAAATGAATTTCGGGTGAATTCAACAATTTCTAAAACATGAACAGTAAAAAGTTTAGAAAAATTAAAGCATATTACTAATATTGTACTATCACCATTTATATGCTAATACAATATTTACAATAATACTGTAGTTATTAATTGTATTATTTCTAAACGCTACAAGAAAATAGCCAAAAGGACTGAATGATGCTTGTTTTTCAAGTAAAAAAGCAAGAAATGTGATGAAATGTGATGATATATATTTATCATGAGCACTCATGGATCAATACCCTTGGGGACCAAAACTAGCCAGTCTGACACCACAGAAAAGCCAATGCAGCACAGATCACCAAAAAAGTCAGTGCTGGCCACAATAGAATCAAGGCTGATCCACAAAGACCCCATCCTGCAACCTACAGCACCCAAAGGCTCCGCTGCCAACATCCTTTTGCCAGACACCACAGCACACCCCCAGAGGTCCCTGTGGAGCCACGACCTGAGCAGCGAAAGCCACCCCGGGTCAATATTCACATTAAATATCCACATATCAGTTTTTATGTCTGCAGTAACGCTTACATTCAGATAAATTCTCCATTCATTGTAGTAATCCTGATTTTTCAGTGATGTGAGCATTGCTTACCTAACTATCATGCTACATTAGGAAATCACATTTCCTCTTTTTCCAGTGTTCCCCAACAAGTACATATTTTGCAATTTCACTGGTAAATCTAATAAATTGTAAAGACCCTTTAATGTTCAACTTTTGTTTTTCCAATTTATTCAAAAGTTCATCAAAATTGTAATGTATAGCTGAAGGACTGACATAACAACTTTATGCAACTACTCAGGTCAACTGCATATGACCTTCTGAGTGACTTGGTGTGAATCAGTTCACATACTCGACTCGTTGGATGACTGTGTGAATCAAATCACATGTGTCTCCTTCCATGTATAATGAGTAGGTACGCATCTTTTTTAAGCATTTAAAAATATAAGGCGTAAAAGAAGACCACATCCCACTCAAAAAGTGGAGTTTTTGAATGAATACTCAATAAATATATTACTAAAGAGTACAAGACTGTTATAGTAAAAAGTTAAAATTTACATAATAGGCCTACATCAGTGAGGAAAGTGGTGTTATGGATATATTTTTCTATGATTATAAAAATGAGGTGTCGTATAAATATTTCTTTTTTGTGGCACAAATAGTAAATTCCAAATGAATTGAAATATCATAAAAAACCGCAAGCTTCTAAATGATGGCATGTCATGAGTTACTTCATCAGCTCATCCCTTCCTACTAAATTCATCATCATCATCATCTATACCGCTTAATCCTGTATTCAGGGTCACGGGGAGCCTGGAGCCTATCCCAGGAGACTTAAGGCACATGGCAGGGTACACCCTGGACAGTCCATCGCAGGGCACACAGACATACACACACTTACACACTCATTCACACACTATGGGCAATTTGGGAA
>JAAGKR010008152.1:0-10516 GCA_011419295.1 Clarias macrocephalus | reverse complement strand
AAAAGTAGACTCAAGACACATCTTTTTAATCTGGCATACACATAATTAATTTCTTTACCTCATACTCCAGTACATCTATCCTGAATGGCAACCACGCTAATTCTTTTCACCTCTCTTTATTTTTCCACCCATCCCGAGGCATCTGGAGATTGTTCCAGCTCCAGTAGACAGAGGCCAATCCTGCGAGGTTCCTGAGGCATCCAGAGAAGGACCTGCTCCAGCTGGATTCTTCTTCATGTTGGTTTGGAGCTACACATGCTGCTCCTGAGCTCCCAGTGATCCAGACCACATCTGCCCTCTGTGCTGAACTGGACTTCATGTTAATTTGAAGAACTTCTGTTATATCGAACTTTCAGCTGCATAACACACAATGTTATACAATTTCTGTTATCTGTTATCGCCCAAATGAGGATTGGTTTCCTGTTGAGTCTGGTTCCTCTCAATGTTTCTTCCTATTGCTATCTCAGGGAGTTTTTCCTTGCCACTATCGCCGTCACCCTTGGCTTGCTCATCAGGGACAATCTCATTATCTAGACACATTTTTCTCACACATATACACTTCCATAAATTTTCTTTTCATTTTTATGAAGCTGCTTTGAGACAATGACCATTGTTAAAAGGAAAAGTGGACAAGGAGACTTGGTGGTGGAACAAGGAAGTACAGGAGTGTATACAGAGGAAGAGGTTAGCTAAGTGGGACACTGAGAAGACTGAAGGTTGTAGACAGGAGTACAGGGAGATGCAGCTTAAGGTGAAGGTAGAGGTGGTGAAGGCCAAACAAATAGCATATGAGGACTTGTATGCTAGATTGGATAGTAAGGAGGGAGAGGTGGATCTGTACAGGTTGGCGAAACAGAGAGATAGAGATGGGAAGGCTGTGCAACATGTTAGAGTGATTAAAGATAAAGATGGAAGGAATACTTTAAAGAGTTGATGAATGAGGAAAATGAAAGAGTAGAAGAGGTGAGTGTTGTGGAGCAGGAAGTAGCAAATATTAGTAAGAGTGAGGTGAGGAGGACATTACAGAGGATGAAGAGTGGAAAGGCTGTTGGTCCTGATGAAATACCTGTGGAGGTATGGAAGTGCTTATGAGAGGTTGCAGTAGAGTTTCTAACTAGTTTTAACAAGATCTTAGAGAGTGAGAGGAATGGAGGAGAAGTGAATTGGTGCAGATTTTTAAGAATAAGGGAGATGTGCAGAGCTGTGGCAAATTACAGAGGCATAAAGCTCATGATCCATACAATGAAGCTTTGGGAAAGAGTAGTGGAAGATAGGTTAAGGGCAGAGATGAGCATTTGTGAGCAGCAAAATGGTTTCATACCTAGAAAGAGTACAACAGATGCAGTATTTGCTTTGAGGATGCTGATGGAGAAGTACAGAGATGGTAATAGAGAGTTGCATTGTATCTTTGTGGATTTAGAGAAAGCATATTGTTAGAGTGGTGCAGTCTATGTCTCATACACTCAGACATGTATGAGACCTGTAAGACAGTGGTGAGATGTGCTGTAGGTGTGACAGAAGAGTTCAACGTGGAGGTGGGTCTGCATCAAGGATTGGCTCTAAGTCCCTTTTTGTTTGCTCTGGTGATGGACAGGATGACAGATGAGGTTAGACAGGAGTCTCCATGGACTATGATGTTTGCAGATGACATTGTGCTTTGTAGCGAGAGCAGGGAACAGGTGGAGGAAAATTTGAAGAGGTGGAGGTAAAGAAGATTCAGGACTTTAAGTACTTAGGTTCAATGGTCCAGAGTAATGGTGATTGTGGAAAGGAGGTGAAGAGGCAGGTACAGGCGGGTTGGAACGGGTGGAGAAAAGTGTCAGGTGTGCTGTGCGATAAAAGAGTATCAGCAAGAATGAAAAGAAAGGTGTACAAGACAGTGGTGAGACCAGCGATGCTCTACGGCTTAGAAACAGTGGCACTGAAGAAAAGACAGAAGGCAGAGCTGGAGGTAGCAGAGATGAAGATGTTGAAGTTCTCTTTGGGTGTGACAAGGATGGATAGGATTGAGAATAAGTTCATCAGAGGGACAACCCATGTTAGATGTTTTGAAGATAAAGTCAGAGAGGCCAGATTGAGGTGGTTTGGACATGTTCAGAGGAGAGATGGTGAATATATCAGTAGAAGGATGCTGAGGTTAGAACTGCCAGGCAGGAGGTCTAGAACAAGACCAAAGAGGAGATTTATGTATGTAGTGAGAGAGGACATGAAGTTAGTTGGTGTGAAAGAAGAGGATGCAAAGGCTAGGGTTAGATGGAGGCAGATGATTCGCTGTGGCAACCCCTGAAAGGGAACAGCTGAAAGACAAAGAAGAAGAAGATGCTAAAGCAATATTTACAGTAATACTGTAGTTTTTAATTTTATTATTTCTAAAAGCTACAAGTACATAGCTAAGAGGAATGACTGATGCTTTTTTTTCAATTAGAAACATGATAAAAAAGCAAGAAATGTGATGAAATGTGATGATATACACTCACCTAAATGATTATTAGGAACACCTGTTCAATTTCTCATTAATGCAATTATCTAATTGACCAATCACATGGCAGTTGCTTCAATGCATTTAGGGGTGCATTTAGGGGTTTGTCTAGGGTGTAGGGGTCCTTGTCAAGACAATCTCCTGAACTTCAAACTGAATGTCAGAATGGGAAAGAAAGGTGATTTAAGCAATTTTGAGCGTGGCATGGTTGTTGGTGCTAGACGGGCCGGTCTGAGTATTTCACAATCTGCTCAGTTACTGGGATTTTCATGCACAACGATTTCTAGGGTTTACAAAGAATGGTGTGAAAAGGGAAAAACATCCAGTATCCGGCAGTCCTGTGGGCGAAAATGCCTTGTTGATGCTAGAGGTCAGAGGAGAATGGGCCGACTGATTGAAGCTGATAGAAGAGCAACTTTGACTGAAACAACCACTCGTTACAACCGAGGTATGCAGCAAAGCATTTGTGAAGCCACAACACGCACAACCTTGAGGCGGATGGGCTACAACAGCAAAAGATCCCACCGGGTACCACTCATCTCCACAACAAATTTTATTGCCACACTTTAGGCCCCTTAGTGCCAATTGGGCATCGTTTAAATGCCACGGCCTACGTGAGCATTGTTTCTGACCATGTCCATCCCTTTATGACCGCCATGTACCCATCCTCTGATGGCTACTTCCAGCAGGATAATGCACCATGTCACAAAGCTCGAATAATTTCAAATTGGTTTCCTGAACATGACAATGAGTTCACTGTAATAAAATGGCCCCCACAGTCACCAGATCTTAACCCAATAAAACATCTTTGGGATCTGGTGGAACGGGAGCTTCATGCCCTGGATGTGCATCCCACAAATCTCCATCAACTGCAAGATGCTATCCTATCAATATGGGCCAACGTTTCTGAAGAAGATGCTTTCAGCACCTTGTTGAATCAATGCCACGTAGAATTAAGGCAGTTCTGAAGGCGAAAGGGGGTCAAACACCGTATTAGTATGATGTTCCTAATAATCCTTTAGGTTAGTGTATATTTATGATGAGCACTCATGGATCAATACCCTTGGGGACCAAAACTAGCCCATCCAGTCTGACACCACAGAAAAGCCAATGCAGCACAAATCACCAAAAACGTCAGTGGTGGCTACAATAGAAAGGCACCAGCATGAAAAAGCCCAAGGCAACCGGCCTGCCCACCCCAGAGACCAATCTGATCCAGCACCAATGGGATGCAATTGACAAACAAGGCTGATCCACAAAGACCCCATCCTGCAACCTACAGCACCCAAAGGCTCCACTGCCAAAATCCTTTTGCCAGACACCACAGCACACCCCCAGAGGTCCTTGTGGAGCCACGACCTGAGCAGCGAAAGCCACCCCGGGTCAATATTCACATTAAATATCCACATATCAGTTTTTATGTCTGCAGTAACGCTTACATTCAGATAAATTCTCCATTATTTGTAGTAATCTTGATTTTTCAGTGATGTGAGCATTGCTTACCTAACTGTCATGCTACATTATGAAATCACATTTCCTCTTTTTCCAGTGTTCCCCAAGTGTTTCGCAACAAGTACATATTTTGCATTTTCACTGGTAAATCTAATAAATTGTAAAGACCGTTTAATGGTTGTGTTTTAACACATAAAGCAACTTTTGTTTTTCCAATTCATTCAAAAGGTAATCAAAATTGTAATGTAAACAGAAGAACTGACATAACAACTTTATGCAACTACTCAGGTAAACTACATATGAGTGACTTAGTGTGAATCAGTTGACATACAGTACTCGACTTGTTGGATGACTCTGTGTGAATCAAATCACATGTGTCGCCTTCCATATATAATGAGTAGATACGAATCTCTTTTAAGCATTTAAAAATATAAGGCATAAAAGACGACCACATCCCACTCAAAAAGTGGAGTTTATGAATACTCAATAAATATATTACTAAAGAGTACAAGACTTTTATAGTAAAAAGTTAAAATTTACATAATAGGCCTACATCAGTGAGGAAAGTGGTGTTATGGATATATTTTTCTATGATTATATAAATGAGGTGTCGTATAAATATTTATTTTTTGTTGCACACATAGTAAATGCCAAATGAATTGAAATATCATTAAAAAAATACAGCTTCTAAATGATGGCATGTCATGATTAAAAAAAAAAGTCTTAGTTACTTCATCAGCTCATCCCTTCCTACTAAATTCAGTGAAAGCTTATTTTATATAATGTATTATGCATTTCTGATGGTAAGTTTTGCCCATATGCTGCTTCCTTATTGCCATAGACGGAATTTTAAATTGCTGGGGAATAAAATAATCTAAATCATAAATGTCTAAGTACAAGATTTTTGTGAAATATGTTTTTTTTTTTTTTTTGGTAGACGCCACTTCCCTGTCAGACATAAACGCAACTCTTTCATCATGTTTCAGGGAACTAACATACCAAGTTACTGCCTGGCAAATCATGGGGTAATATTGCTACAGAAACACACGCAGAGGCACACACACACACATTCTCACACACACACACACACACACACACACACACACACACACACACACACACACACACACACACACACACACACACACACAAATGAATGACGCAAAGCAGCCTAGACTTCCTTTTAAAATGATTAAGTTTCATGATATAAAGGAGAACTAAGCCTATGGGTAGACAAGAGGGCAGATGATCATAATTTATTAAAATATTTATATTTATAAAATTCTGAAATAAAAACGTCTTGAAATATTTCACTTCACGTTTAATAAATGTAAGAGTTTCACTTTTAGAATTAAACTGTAAAAAATAAATTATATGTATAGAATCTGTGCTAAAACAGCTAAAGTGTATCATTTGGCTTTTTTTCTTCTTCTGGACCTTCTGAACAAATACAGCCAACTAGCTGTTCACCCTCTTCAAGTGCAAAACCCAGAGTGTATTTTTGCTTAAATTGAATTCAGTGTTTGAAATGAATGAGCAGTCGCACAAATAAGACACGTTTTAACCTAAATAACATATCTATGTGTGCACGTGTGCCAGATGCATCCACAACAGGCAGATTAAGTGTCAGTCACTTTGTCGTAATTCTGAATGTGACTTTGACATGCAAATCCGATCTTACCAAAAATTCCAAATTGAGTGATGTGGCTATGAATGTATCAATTATGTAATATGAATGTATCATTTAAATTATCAAATGAATTATAAAGAAAAACAGCTTTAAAGCCTACTTTTAAAACTATTAGACTATAAATTGTGTTCCTCTTCCTCATTCCAATCTCCTTCCTCTTTTTTAATAGCAAATTAATTAGTACTTCTTCATAGGACTTCCTTTATTTATGCTTTGTCTCTATCTGTGAGATAATACCTGTTTTCTTGCTTTTTTATTTAATGTTTAAGTTGGACTTAAATCTTTCATACTACACTGTGTAAACATTTTTGGAATAACATATATTGTTAAACTTTAATGAGCAGTATTACCCCCTTATTTGCCAGGCAGTAACTTGGTATTTCAGCTCCTTGAAACATGATGAAGGCTGGGTACAACGCCATTGCAGGGAACACAAACTCACACACTTATTCTCACACTACAGGCATTTTGGGAACCTTATCTGCAGGTTTTTGGACTGTGGGAGGAAACCAGAGCACCCTGAGGAAACCCACCAAGCATGGGCAGAACATGGAAACTCCTTGCATACAGACCTTTAAGTTCAAATGGACTTTTATTGTCATTTCAACCATAAACAGTTCAGTACACAGTCAAACAAAACAATGTTCCTCCAGGACCTAGGTGCTACATTCAACATAAATTAACAACATAATTAACAACAAGACCTGAGATGGAATTCAAACCTGGACCCTGGTGGTACAAGGTGCCTTATTAAATTCAATTTAAAAAAATAATTAAATCTAGTACAATTTAAAACCAGATCTTAAGAGCACAGTATTTCATATAATGTATAGAACCAATAAAAAAGAAGGTGGAAAAAGGTCATGTGATCAAAAGCCATTTAAGCAAGGTCTTTTAGATCTATTTTTATATATTTTATTTATAATTACAGTACGTACTACAGTGGAACCTTGGATTGCGAGCATAATTCGTTCCAAAATTATGCTTGTACATCAAAATACTTGTATATCAAAGCGGATTTCCGTCATAAGAAATAACAGAAACTCTGATAATTCATTCCATATGCCAAAAATAATCATAAAAAATAATTAACACATAATATATAGTAAAAAATAAAACAAACACACACACTCCGAGAGCACACACTCCGAGAGCACACACTCCGTCCGATCACACTCACCCCTGCGTGTGCACACACACACACACACACAAACACGTGAGCACACGCACTCACACACACACACACACACTCACACACACACACACACAAACACACGTCAGCAGACACACATACAAGCACAAAATAAAAGATGCTTCATGCGCAGACACGTGGTCACAGTGTCATAATAATGTTGACGATATGAGTGAGAGACTCGCAAACCAGGTTACTCGCAATCTGAGGTTCCACTTTATATTAAACTAAAAAATTTAAATGTTCTCAATTTTAGTTGAGTTTTTGTGTGTATGTGCGTGTGTGTGTGTTTTCAGAGAGTCTTCAAATACAGTTCAGTCTCATAACTAACTTCATCTGTGCCTGGAGTCTGTTTTGTGTATACAATTTTCGACACCTCCATTCTGCAGTGTTCTTTCTTCAGGTAAAAAAAACAAACAAAAAAAAAACATGTTTGACCATAGTGATCACTGATATGTGAAAGAAGAGAAAGGATAAAGAATGTTATCCCAGCTGTAAAGCATGGGTGTGGCATCTTCATGTTGCGGGAGTGTGTTGCTTGAAATATGGCTGGTTCACTATGATGGATTGGCAGTGTACCTGCCTCATACCCTAAGTCTCCCGAGATAGGCCTCCCCCCACCCAAAATAAAGGATAAAGTGATAGACGATATTTATGATAGTATCGTTGAGCAAAACAGGAGAATTAAGTAGAAATTAGATCAATGATCTTAAAAAAAGGGTTAAATACAACACAATGAAAAAGTCTTGGATTATCTATGACACAGACATGATCTGAACCACATACACACATGTTCGAGCACAGAATAGAGCTAGAATTTTGTGAGCAGCTGCCCATTTTTACTGAATTTCCCCTGAAGTTTCCCTTTTTTGTGCCTAAATAAACAAAAATTGCCCATAACTGCAAAAGTTAGACCAAATAAAGTAATGCCTGGCTAGTTGTCCCTGTTTTTGCTCTTCTTTTGTCTTTTGTGTAGTGGGACTTTTATACCGATGCATGGGCATAACTTTGAGTTCAACACTAGAGGGGGTTGAGATGTCCACCCTTGTAGTGGATGTCTGAAGCCATAACCCCTGGCAATATATATTTGCAAATAGGCTGTTTCACATTAGTTAATTACTTAATAAATACCAAAACAACATGATCTACATATCCCATTTATTGAGGTTGAATAGCATAAAATTCTAAATTCTCTTTGTATAAAAGCATCAAATTTCTGCGATTTGTTATTCCAGTATTAGCAACTCACATACCTTCTGTTATGAACATTGTTTGTTGGTCTCTTAATCTTCCCTTTTTAATTGTTTCTTACTTGTTGTTGCTTACACCTGTACAATAGTTACTACTGCATGCATATTGCAGATGTGTGTCGAAGTTGCTCTCTGGTGGCTTGCAGCAGGTGTGGGCTACCCCACACCGGCGTATCTCTTTGGGATGAGCAGCGCATTACAGAGTGTGAAGGTAGGTAACTTCATCTGTCGACAACGTACTCCTTCATTTACCATCTCCACATGTACTTCCACCTGAGAATAACATACGTCATTTAACCGCATCATTTAAGTACGAAAATGTCTACATGACAGTTGCATTGACACATATCCGATTCATATATGATTTATTTCCACATATGAAATAAACATTTTTTTTTTCTGTTTACACTGTCATACAACATAACCGATCTGTGTCACATATGAGCAAAAAATCGGAATCAGGTCACATTTAACAAACAGAGTTGACATCCAAATTACTTTGCGAGATTGTTTAGTATGTTTCATTTCTAGATCTGAAAATGCTTACATAAAAGTATATGTATATTTAGGAATATGATTATATGCGGTACATAAAAAAAATATCTTGCTGTTATCCTCTATATAAGGCATTAACACTTTTTTATTGTAATCAAGACACCCTGTGGTATTTCTTCACAGATATATAAGATATGAATATAATCAAATGGATGAATATACAGTAAGAATATAATCAAAAAGTATAATAAAAAGTATAATCAAATTTTTATGGAAAACAATATTATTATTTGTTTAATAAATTTATTTTTTGTTTAAAAAAAATGCTGCTTAAAACTAGTTTACCAGAAACTACACTTGTTTTACGGTCAAAGTATAAAAAATAAAAATAAAAAAAACTGCAACATTTTGTCTTTTTTTTGAGCAGCATAAATCTGTAATTACATGTTAAACTAATTATATGTGCACCTTCCCAGATAGCACATTGCTGAAGATCCAGTGCCGGGCCAAAGGCAGTGCATACACTGGGCCAATGTTGGCATCAGTGGTTGGCCCAATATTATTTTGTCCATTGGTCCAAAGTTGTCTCATTGGCGGGGCCAAATATAGGTTAGCCTAATGTTGGCACAGTGTTGGTTCAGTAGATAATCACAACTAGGTGCACAATCGTCATGATCTTGTTTGCTGCAGCAATGAACTTGGTCCAAAACATTGTCCAAATTTGGCTCAACTCAGTTCAACAACAGTTCCAGTATTACAGCACATATATTTTTTTCTCAAGATGAAACAAAGTAAACACAGCGATTCAAACGAATTTAAACTAATGAATATATTTCATAAGCACATAAAAAGTTAAAATAAGTGAAGAGGAGCTGAAGTCATTCGACATGGAACAACTGTGACACGCTCAGAATATGACAATTTGCAGGTACAGACTTAACATACAGGCACCATCTGTGACAGAATCGCCACCTCACAGACTCCTTAGTAACTACCCCTAAGTAACTATGAGGTCACAGTATAGGGTCTGGGTATAAAAAGCTTGCATGTAAGTCAAGAGACCGCAGTAGTCAGAAACATGTAGAGTGTTTGTGTAAAAGATACACAGACACAACTTTCCTCAGCTCACATGTGTAATGACTGGGAAAGAGGAAGCCACGTACCGTTTTACAAACCTCAACAACATAGTTGCACAACCCCCTACTGGAATCATTTGGTACTGCACCTTGCTGTGTTAAAGTGATACTAACATAAAACATAACAAACAAAAAAAATACTATGCCTTAAATGCTGTGATTAAAAGTTATAAACATGAAATAATAAACAGGACATATGATCCAGCAGAAAACTACTATGAGATCATTAGGTGTTTCTCTCCTACTGGATCTGCATCAAAGCTTATAGTGCACATTGTCTCGTTTGGCACAATATGCTATCTCATTGTTAGGGCTTTTAAAATTAGTGTGTATGGCTCTACTGTAGGTGTTGGGGTTTTCTGACATTGTGTGATTTTTCCCATGCCTTGTCAGGAATGACCCCTAGAGGTCGCCTTGTGACCCAGAGAATTTTCTGCGAGAAACTTTATTTCCCAGAGTACATCTCGATCATATGATGGAGGTATTCACCTGAGCCAATTTGGCTAATTAGTTCTGTATATATAGTCATGCCCTTAGTTCAGCTTTTGTCCTTCATCCAGACGGTTTAGTTCAACTGTTTTGTTATCCTGTTGTTATACTGTTTTCATATTGCTTAGTCCTGTTTTTCTGCTGCTCTAAACTTGGTTATGGATTGTTATATTTCATTTCATTCTCGCGAAAGCTTCTTATTTTGTTTGTTTGTTTCTTTTTTAATTAAAGTGTTTACCTCTGCAAATATGCCTCACCTGCCATCATACAAAATGCAAAATCTCAATCAATGCATAGCAGAGTGGTCTCCTCTGGACATTTTTGTGGGGGGGG
>JAAGKR010008151.1:15170-32761 GCA_011419295.1 Clarias macrocephalus | reverse complement strand
GTGGCGCGTGTGTGTGTGTGTGTGTGGAGGTATAACCAGTGCAGGTTTCTGATTGGACGAGAGCAACTGAGTCGTCCTGATTAATGTCCCGAGGTAGAGAAGACTGAAGTTTAGTCTTCTCTGTTATAATACAGTTTACTGGTGAAACTTGCAGTACAAAGAAATATCACAATTTTATTTTAAAGTAGAATAATTAAAGTAAATAAAAGTATAAAATTTCAAGTTGATTTCAAAATTTCTAATTTCTCATATTTAGCTACATGATTTTATATTAATATTTGTTTAAAGAAAGTTCCTGGTGTTTCATGCAGATTAGGCCATAGTGTATGAATGAGTGTTTGTGTATAATAGTTAATCACTTAGTCACATGACTTGGGTTCATTATAATATTTAAATGCTTAGCTACGTAATCTGGGCTCATTATATATATATATATATATATATATTATATAATACAGTGTTTGAGTACAAAAAAAATATTTAACATTTAAACCTGCATCTTATTTAATTTGTACCTTTACAGTCCCAAAACGATTGTTATGTCTCACAACCTATAAACACGCCAACATCTTAGAGGGTCAAAAAAAAAGAAAGAAAAAGAGAGAGAGATGAGGTAAGCCGTCTGGGATTAGGCTCCATGACAGCCGCGACCCTGTACAGGATAAGCAGTATAAGAAATGAATGATGTTACTATTCACTAGTGAGAGCTTTGGGTGGATCCTGTTGGATCACTGGAAGTTGGGATCAGAGGTGTGAAGCTGAATGTCTGAAATCTGGCTTATAATTACAGACACCCTCATCCAGAGCGACTTCCATTTATCTCCTTACACATGTGAGCGATTAAGGGTTAAAGGGCTTGCTGAAGGGCCTGACAAGCAGCATGTGGGTGCTAGGTTTTTTAACCAGGGGTCAGTAGTCCGGCTCCTCAACCACTGAGCTACTTAGAAAACTCCGCTAAAAATACTTTTATAATTCTATTTTTCTTTAATCTTCACCCAGATTTAATTCTGTCAATGATTCAATAACTCACTCGTTCTCTAGTGCTGATCCCGTACAGGGTCTCAGGAGGTCCTGGTCGATCCCAGGAGACTTGGGGGACTAGGTGGGGTTACACCCAGGATGGGGTGTCAGTCCATCACAGGACACACACACACACACACACACACACTCATACACTCATACAGTACAGCTAATTCGGCACCGCCAGTTAGTCTAATCTGCGTGTCTATGGACTGTGAGAGGAAACACACTGAGTAAAGGGAGAACATGGAAACTCTACACACACAGACCTGAGGTGGGAATCAATCCCTCGACCCTGGAGGTGTGAAGCCTGCTATGAAAAATTATCTCTGGATAAATGATTGACATGAGTTTAACACATCTGTGTTTACATGGCCTTGTGAAAGGATTCATACCGCTTGAACTTTTTCACCTTTTGTCACGTTACAACAACAAATGTTAATGTATTTTATTGGGATCTTATATTGTAGACCAACAAAAATGGCTTGTGAACTGGAAACAAAATGATAAGGAAGCTATAAGAAGCCCCGTTTACAGCTCGACATGTCCTGTCGCAAACTGCAAACAGGACTGAAGGATTCTGTGTGTTTTTGAACTGTGGGACAAACAAGAGCCAGAAGCAAACCGAGCACAGGGAGAACATGCAAACTCCATGCACAGGAATTGAACCCAGATCCTGGAGGTGCCAGGCGACAGTGCGAACCACTAAGCCACCGAGCTCTACTTATACTGGGAATTACACACAGATGGACTCTATTTAATAATTAGGTGACTAGGGCTATCAGAGTAAAGAAGGCTGAATACAAATGCACAACACACTTTCCAGATTTTTATTTGTAATTTTTTAAAACTGTTTATTGTTTTTCTTCAATTTATGATTATGTGCCACTTTGTGTTGGTCTCTCACATACAATCCCAATAAAATACATTTACGTTGGTGGTTGTAACGCGACAAAATGTGAAAAAGTTCATGGTGTGTAAATACTTTTGCAAGCCACTGTCCATTAGAACCGGCATTAAACAGGTTACTCCTAAATAACATCAGTGTGTGTGTGTTGTCTGACTCTGTATCAGAATCCATAAACGCTTCCCACACACTCAGGGTCATTCACACCATTTTAGACACGTTTGGGTTTAAACTCAGCAGGTTCCGGTTCTGGGATTTTTCCAGTTGGATGTAGTTATAGTTAAGTGACTCGCGTTGCATTCTGAGATTCTGAGCGCAGTGTTTCTAATGTGTCCACACTTACTACAATTATAAAAGATAATAATTATATGCTTTTGTTTTTAAGAGTTAGACATCAACAAGGATTGTGTGACATCATCAAGACACATGACAATAATAACCATATTTACACTTCAGAGTCTCCACTGTTACACACCAGACAGACAGAGGGTGTGCAGGGAGGAATAATCCCAGCAGCTGTATGGATAAAATCTCTCTCTGTCTCTCTCACACACACACACACACACACACACACACACACACACACACACACACACACACACACTATTACATTACATTCTGTAAACAGAAACAAAACTATTTTTCCCTCTGAGGATACGTTTTCTCTCCACCACTCTGCTCCTGGTCTGGAAGTGACCCAAATCTCACACTGTGTGTGTGTGTGTGTGTGTGTGTGTGTGTGTGTGTGTGTGTGTGTGTAGGAATTCACTCCTAATTGCGACACGGATTAAAGAGGAAAACTCTGGGAACGGAGGGACTGTGGGAAACAACACCCCCTAAACACACACACACACACACACACACACACACACACACACACACACACACACACACACACACACACACACACACACACACACACACACACACTCTCTGTCCATTCAGCTTTCACACACTTTCATTCTTCTCTCTTAATGGTTTCCTATTTATGGAATTGTATAATAAAAAATACCAATGGATTAACATATAAAAGTTACATTTTCTATTCTAAATATTCATGACTTGCAGCAGTCCACAAAGCCAAAAACCCTGCAGAAGAATAATTTATGCACCTGTATGTGAAGTGAGTCAAAATCCGGTGATGTCCATCTTTCAAACTGCTTTCCTGTGTAAACTTAAAAAAAAGCATTAAAAGCATTTTAGTGCCACTTTAGGTCTTTTCTGTATATATATAATTTTTTAGCTCTGAGAGTCACCCATGGTCCTTATAATAGTATTATATAATTTTATATATAATTTTGGTTATAATGTTATATAATAATCAGGTAGTCAAACACTATAATGAGTCCTGATAAGGTTCACCTTTTGGGAACCTTCAGGAAAAGTTTGCATCTGAAAATGATGACACAAGTACAACAGTAGTGAAATGTAATCGCGCCAAACTGCAGACTGTGAAGATTATCAAGAAATTAATAATAAATAAATGAAATAATAAAACTGTAATGATAATAAGAAGAATAAAATATGTTCGTACATATAAGTATGTCCAAGACTTAAACATATATAGACAATATAAATTTTAATAAATTATACTGGATAATTTGTCATTGTACAAAATAGTTATAACTAATTAAATATTTGAATAATTCTTGAACATTTAGCAATTAGCATTTTTATGCATTTGTTGTGAATCTTTAAGGTGATAAAGATACTGTAAATCAGACAGAATACAGTTTTATACATTTCTGACATGCAAATACTGTCTTATATCATTTAGACTTTTATACTTTACATACTGTAAAGAATTCCAACATTGAAGCTAGAATAGAAGTTGCATTTACAGCTGTTGAATAACAGTGTGTGGGAAATTTATAAGGCAGCAGTTTCTAATGTGAAGCTCAGACATGCTGGTCCTGCTGGTCCCATATAATCAGTGTGTGGGAATGTGGGGATGAAAGTGGGGCGCACAGTGGGAAAACTTGAAGCTGAATGAGACAGGAATTCAGGGTACAGCACAGAGAGGAAGCACATCACACACACACACACACACACACACACACACACACACAAACACACACTGCGGACGTGAGAACTCCTCACCGCAGTGCTTTTGTTTTCCCCCAAAATGCTTGGCTGATACAGGCTTAATGAATGTTTGTGGTGTGTGTGTGTGTGTGTGTGTGTGTGTGTGTGTGTGTGTGTGTGTGTGTGTGCAAAAGAGAGAGAGGGGGCGAGGGAGAGTGTGTGTATGTATGTGTGTAATTGGCACAGACAGGCCTTGTGAATGAGGTGCAGAAAGAGGGGGAGCTTTATGGGAAAAGTGTGTGTGTGTGTGTGTGTGTGTGTGAGAGAGAGAGACTGCTGAGCTGACGTGATCACACAAATGCACTGTAATGTTACACTCAGGCCACATGCACGCAGGTTTTTTCAAAATGTTTATATACCTGTATAAATAAGCTTCTTCTTCTTTTCATGAGACTTGCTCTCAGTGGCATTCAACAATGTGTGCCAGGCCATGGATTGGCACCCTGTCCATGCCCAACGTCTGCTAGGATAGGATCCAGGACCCCCTTGACCTTGTACCAGTTAAAAATTAACAAACAAATAATAATAAAAAAAAGAAAAAAAATTTTTCTTTCAATTTCTAAAAATTAAAAAGTCCTTTAAAATCACCATAAAATATTTAGGATGAAATATTTACATTTATTCATTAGATAAATCTAAACGACTGCATTTAAATTATATGTTAAATTAAAAAAATAATTATCTACAGTATATTAGATGGAGAGAGTGAAATAATCCATACTTATCTTATGGGTTTATGAAAGTTTAGAGGTTTGTCAGATTTGAAATTTAGTCAGTGACGTCTAAGGTTTGGGAAGAGCTGGATGGATAGATATGTTAAACAAGCTTGTTTTTACTTTTGTCCTGTGAAAAGGTGGAAAAATATTTGTGAACATATTGGTGCGACCCAGGGCGTGTCAGTTACACACATGTCGTAAGGCTGGGTCTGAGTGATCACTGGTCTTCAAAGGGAAGATGGAGCCAGTAAAGGCAAAAGGGAAGGAGTCCAGAAATACCTGGGGGTCTAAAGAATGTTCTACGCTTCAGAAGTTGTTGGACTGGCCTGTCTCACAGTAGGTGGCCTGTCTGGGGTGGTGGGACGCAGCCACCCGCATCGTGTCCCAGAACTCAATAAACAAGTACAGTGGGAAGGGATGCTGTAATCTCTGGGGGTAATTAAAGAATCCCAAAGTGACTGGTTCAGTCTGTTCGCACTGGTTCTCAATCCAGACAGTATCCAATGCTGCACACTGAAAAACTGCTTGATCAGCTTCGCTCGGGTCACTTTTATAACCCTTGACTCTCATGGGCCAAGTGAAATTGTCATTTTGCACTTTGATTTGATTTAACACATGTTTAGTGTGTGTGAAGTACATGGTTAGTGTATGCTTAGCATTTTTATTACCAAAAACAAACAAAACCTACTAAAAATCATAGGTCACCTGAAAAGCCCTCTGAAAACATGACAGTGTGTAGATTCATCATGTTAATGGAAAAGCCGTATAAAAAGGAAGAGCAATAGTCATTGGACAGAGGGTGAAGTGAAATGTCTGAAAGCACTTTGGGGAGATGCATCAGTACAGGCAAAGCAAGAATGGATGCACAAAAACAGGCTGATATATGAGGAAATATCATGCTGCATACAAGCCTCTGGCATTAGGTACATTGCGATCGGCCTGAAGTACCCTGTGAAGTATAGCTGTACACTACCCAGTGTTCAGCCATGTTAAGTGTGATTCCAAACCTCAGGGAGTGAAAATGTTCAGTTCAAGGGGAACTAGTGAACATCAGACCTTCACTTCACCGGAAGAGGGAATGAAAATTGTCCCATAAGTCATTGCGTCTCGCTGGAGCGTGAAGAAAAATGATTGATATATACTGTATATATATGTATATACTGTATATCATTATTATCAACTGCGACATTATATTAAAAGGACACAAAATGTAAAAACTTTATTTAATCAGGAGGTCCATAGTATTATATAGGCTAGTAATCTGTAAAAGATATGTTACAATATATTTTATTGATTATTATTATTAATCTTTTATTGATTTGTTATTAATAATAATTATTATTAAGAACCGGAATGGAACACAGCCATTGTGACCAGAGAAACCAGTGCATGATGGGTTAAAAAAATGTGTCAGATTTGGCCTGCCAATCTAAACAGAGCCAAATCCAATCTGATCATTTCGGATAACAGCGTAGACAGTCAGTGCTAAAGATCAGATCAGAAGTCTGAAGAAGACCTTATGTGTTTAAATAAAGACAGGAGGTAGTGATAAAGAGTCATGTGACAGGATCATGTGAGCGAGTGCAGCTGATGGGAAGTGGACTACAAGTCAGAATTGGATCCAGCGCTGACACGACATAAGGGGCGGGACTGGAGGGGGAAGAGTATTTTTTCCCCAAAATGTAATAAGCAGTTTTTATTTTATTCATAAGACTAAACAACCAACAAAAGCACAACTCACACACGCGCACACATTTTATATTTACTTTATTTTTATTTGATTAAATATCAGATTAAATTGGTCTCTATTTTTTCATATTTCTGATTGTTGTTTAGTGATGAGTGACAGCACTTTTAAATTCGTTGCCATGGTGACACTTCATGCTGACATTGATTTGAAACAGAATCTATTTTAGAGCCGTCCAATCAGAAACGAGTCTGAGCAGATATTGCACAGTCCTGTGTTTGTCTGTGTGTGTGTGTTTGTCTGTGTGTGTGTGTGTGTGTGTGTGTGTGTAATAAGATTACTCTCGCTTGTAAGCGACTTTTTCTTCTCTCTGATTTGTAAAATCGACTTGAACCTTACAAACATTCCACACACAGTTTCTCAAGAGTTCACATCTTACACACACACATGCACAGACATCCAGGTACACTTATTAATCATTTACCTCAAAAGTTGCTTAAAATAAACTGAATAAGTTAAAAATGCACTTAGTAGCATAAGGTGTTCTTTAAAAAAAGAAAAGAAAAGAAGAAGAAATCTATTTTAATTGCGAGATCTCGTGAAAATTGAGTGACCCGAGTGTTACAGGAACAAAATAATCATTATTATTAATAACAATCCTATATTAAAATTATTTAAAATAATGAATAAACATATATAGATTTTTTTTCCCTCTGATGCATTTTTTTCCTGTTATTTCTCTTTTGTGTGTTGTTTCCCCTCTTATGTCACTTAGGAGCTCAGTAGTGGTTTTTTTTTTGGTCTTATTATCTTCAAGTGAAAAAGAGAGAACTGATTATAGCTGCCACAAACAGAGACAAACTCATCTGTAGATGGTCCAAAATATTAAATGGAATTTTAAAAAGATAATGAAAAATATGACACTTTGTCATTTAACCATTTAATTGGTAATTTTGGATACAACAAATAAAATTTATTAAATAAATAAATAATTTCCAAATTGCTGTTTTTGATCACTGTTGACTTATTTAATGTATACACTTAAACTGGCATCGAAATAACCAGAATGCATTTCCCAAAATGCAGTGGAGCCTATAAACATAGGATTCAATTAAATAAAATTTTATTTGTATAACACTTTTAACAATGGTCATTGTTGCAAAGCAGCTTTACACAATCATAAGAATTATGGAAGTTTGTATGAAATGTGAATGTGTACGAATCAAAATAATCAGATTGGATCATTCCAATTCCTGGATGACTCCAAGTCAAACAAGCCTTTACATCCAGACCCCTTATTATTAAGATTGACGACTCAGAGAAAGGGGTTGGGAAATTGCTTTTTAAAAGCTTTGGAGATAATCATAAGCTCTATTTAGTTGGATTTTTTTTTAAATGAAAAATTACCAAAATTGAGTGTAATTATGATGTGGGAGACAGAGAGTTACTCACAGCCAAATTGTCTTTAGAACAATTACCCGTAAAAAGAACAAAAAACTTAACATTTCCCAAGAAAAAGGACATGGTTCTTCAAATGTTTCAATTTCACGCCACCTTTTTTGTCCAGGTTCAAAGAACATTAAACCTGTCTTGTAAATACACATCAATACCTAAAGAACCTGCTAGAGAATTGTGACAGTGGGCCAAGAGCCAGCATCTCTTACTATCTGCCACCCTCACCCTCAACCAAGCAGAGAAAAAAATTTATCTTACTGTGGCCAAAGTCAGTACAGCACCTACCATCCTGGTGTCAACAGCACCCAAAAGAGGAATGATGACAGATCACTAGACAGATGAGTAAACTGTACTGGATGCACCCTTATATTATTTACACACTTTTACTTTGTTGGTGTGCTCTGATTAAGGAAACTCCAAAATGAGATCTTATGTGAATCTCTTCTTTTTCTTCTAGATAGAAATGAGCTGTGATACTTAAATGTCAATTTTATTTATATAGCGCTTTTAACAATTGGCATTGGCACAAAGCAGCTTTACACAATCAAAAGAAGTAAGTTTGTATGCAATGTGTATGAATCAAAATGATAAGATTGTCCCTGATGAACAAGCCGAGGGCGACGGTGGCAAGGAAAAACTCCCTGAGATGGTAATGGGAAGAAACCTTGAGAGGAACCAGACTCAACAGGGAACCCATCCTCATCTGGGTGATAACGGATAGCAGGGATTTATCAGCATACTAATGTGTACTGGAAGTTCAGTGTAACAGGAGATGTGTTAAAATTAAAAGGAGTCTAGTTTGTTCCTGGAGGCTCAGGTAGACTGTAGGAAATTCCAGTCCTGAGCTATCGAACAACTGAAGTCACAGGTCCCCAGAGAACAGCTGTCTGCATCAATCGAGGACAAGACAAGTCTTCGTGGAAACCATCCCCAGCCACCACACGAATCCAGGCAGACCACACGGGGCATCCATGCAATGAGATCTCCAACCAGAAGCAGGACTCCAGGACGGGTTAGACGGGTCCAGAGGGCAGAGGGGTCTGGATCACTGGCAACTCAGGAACGACATGTATAACTCGACAGAGAGACAGAGAGAGGAAAAGGAGAAAGGGAGAGAGAGAGAGAGAGGAGAGAGCAGAAAATAAGGAGAGATGGCAGTTAGGTCTGGTCACAGTCAACATGTATAAGATGAATGTATATTAGTGCAAAGTGCAAGCAGGGACTCCGGCAGAACTAACTATAACAGCATAACTAAAAGGGAGGAGCCAGAAGAAAACACAGACATGAGGGGGAACTGAGATTTAAAGCAACCAATCACCTCACCATCAACAAACCTGAGTGATCAGTGAGAGTGGGGAGGACAGCATCTAAACATACCAGTTCACCAGAATACTCTACGTCCATGAGTCCCCCAGATCTGCTCCTTTACCTAAGGCTAATCTATTTACAAAAAAGCTTGGCTAAATAAATAGGTTTTTAGCCTAGACTTAAACACTGAGACTGTGTCTGAGTCCCGAACATTAATAGGAAGACTATTCCATAACTTTGGGGCTTTGTAAGAAAAAGCTCTGCCCCCTGCTGTAGTTTTAATAATACGTGGTACTGACAGGCAGCCTGCATTCTTTGATCGGAGTAGGCGTGGCGGATCGTAAGACACCAACAGTTCACTCAAATACAGTGTAATTGTGTTGTTATTCTGCACAATCAAAAGTCCCGGTTTGACTTGAACACCTCTTGTAGTATAATTCTAGCTAATAACAATAACTTAAATGAATAGGCAGTAATAGTGTACTAATGGGACATTTGACTCGTTCTATACCACAAAAGCACCATGTTTACAAGGCCAGGTAAATACAGTACATTAATACATTCAGGTAAGTGAGTGAACAAGTATCCTGTCAGCAGCTCTGACGGGCTTCAAGTACAAATAAAATTACTACACTGGCCTGAAAAGGCTTTCTCGCTGATCAATTAGTTTTTTGAGCAGTACAAAAACTCATTTCATCATCACTGCATTGGAACAGCAATTGAATAGACATTTGAATTCCCATAAAACACACACAAATATGGCAAAAACATTTATGCTCCTACAACATTTGAATAATTCTATGCTATAAATGTGCTTTTGGTCATACTCTTAATGAATAATGAATCAGTATAATTTAATAAAACATTTTAATTATAGTTCACAGAAACTACAGGATATTGTTTCTTTCGTGCATATTAAAGATAAAGTTCACTTGTGAAGATTGGTTAAAGTGTAAAGTTTTAAATAAAGTGTAAATAATTTTTTAATATTAATAGAAACTACAAATCGTTGTAGTGTATTTGCAATATACTCCTTGACTGGAAATACGTCATATAAAAGAAAACAAAAAAGAAAAACAAAATAAATAAATATTTTTTAAATAAATAAATAAATAAATAAATACCTTTTTAAGGTTCTTGTTATTAATAAGTATATCATTTCATCCCATCTTGTCATCCATGGCTTTATTTCTCCTTTTTTAATTATTGATGTATCAATTTATTCATGATCTTTTTCATATCATATCTTTTGTTCAGCTTGATTATCTTGCGCGACATTTAAACAAGGTCTTTTTTAAAAATATGCATGTGTTTGGAATTATAAATTTGTCTTTAAATATGTTTTAAAATGCAGGGTGCGGATGAAGGATGAAGGTTTTTTTTTTTCTTTTTTTTTTTCTAATGTAACCATAGCCTTTGCCTTTCTAACATTCAGCTGTGTCATGTTTATGTGCATGCAGGACGTCGTTATCTGCTTATCATTAAGCCGGCAGATAGCCAGTGGGCTCCTCATTAACCTCTGAGATCATTAATTTCTCTACAGATAGGCTTGATAATGAGGACATGCTGGACACTAAGAAATTTGCTTGGAAATTTGCTATAATGTTTTCAAAGTGACATAAAATAAGAGGGGAGCAAGAATGATGATTGTGATGAAAAATTCACTGTTTATTTATTTTTATATTTAATATTCAGATTAATCTCCATTGTGGTTGTACAGAACAAAAAAAAGTGAGATTCCCTGCCTTTTGTCCTTTTTCCATTTTAGCATTAGTCGTGGGTTTAAACAAGCCAATTAGAATCCTATCTGATGTGACCTCATATAAGAAGATAACCACAAATCCCCCCCCCCCCCTCCAACACACACACACTGAAACGCCAATGTTTGAAGGAGGAGTAACATAAAGGGAGACTAAGGCTTGATTATCTGAGGGGTATTTGAGCCTGAGCATTATCGCACACATCCACTTTGGAGGAGCTCTGAGCCCTGTGCTAAATATGGGACCTTTAAGTTTCATAACCGGAGCAACATCAGGGTAACAAAGACTACCCATTAACATGCTCATCTGTGATCTACAGTATGCAAACAAGAAACAGGGAGGGGAAAAAAAAAGTTTACAGAACGGGTGAGTGTGTATAAACAGATAAAAGCTCGATGTCGTCTTTCATCCTTCAGCCTGACACTCACAGTCGCTCCTTTTGAGCTACAGATTCCCCAGCGATCCTTCGCCTCTTTGATTCGCTGGGTGCGCTGGAGCGAATGGCGGCGCGCTGTCTAATAGCTTTCCGTTGCGTCTGCAGTAATTGTAGATGATCCCTGAACGGTCTCCTGTGTACTTCCTACCAGTATAGCGGAGTATTCCTCTTAACGAGATGCTGTAATTGAATCATTACATGTAATAATTGGTTAGTTAGTAAGACAATTTAGATGTGGTGATTAAAATGAGGCCGACTAATTTGCTTCCGCGCAACTATCCTACGGGCTTGAGGTATAAATCATGTCCCGACAGTTCACTACTGACTTGTTTCAATTGAAAGCAAGACCGAAAATGCGAATCTATAAAAGAAGGCTTCCAGTATAGCACGGATTGATCGGCTTTACCGTACAGTAGATTCTGAGGTTGACACTTTTCTGATAGTATTGGTTCATGTGTGGCAACGTGTGTACGTCTGTCCTTGTTGTGTTGCGTTTGGTCTCCGCGCAAGGCCTTAATAAACAAGACAGAAATGTAGTCCCTGGCTAATGTGTGTGTGTGTGTGTGTGTGTGTGTGTGTGTGTGTGTGTGTGTGTGTGTGTGTGTGTGTGTATGGTAATAGCCATTGATGTGTGAGCTGACTGCCCAGCATAACTGAGCACTGAATTATTGACTGCAGTTTTCAGGAAACCACTTCATATAGAATCATTCTCAGCCATATTCTCAAGCCATCTATAAATAATAAACAGTATCGATCCGTGTTGTGCCTGAGTCAATGAAAGCGAGAGATAGAGAGAGAGAGAGAGAGAGAGAGAGAGAGAGAGGCTTTACTTAACACAACATATTTTTTCTTCAATCAAACTACAGTAAGGAAAACGTTTTATACAGTAAATAAGCAGATAATAATAAGGATGAAAGCATTAACTCAGACTAGGCTTATTGGGACGACAGTAGGAATCCCATTCGGTCTGCATGTTCAGGTTTTACTGTATACTGTATAAACACGACTAGACAGCCCTAGCTTTGCTGGACCGCCACTGACTGCACAGCATTTATCATGCAAATGTCACCAGTACCGGATCTCTGACAGGATATTAGAATTGGATTGGTCTTCTGTGCCTTACTCCTAAAAAAGATGCCTCGATCACTAGAAGCCTGCTGTCTTGTAGGGTTCGCTGCTGAAATATGAGTATAATTTGTGCCTTGTGAAGTGTCTTGTATCTCCGAAATGTGGATATGCATTTCAACAATGAGGAGATGTCCATCACGGAGCCTGCACACGATACTGTACAGCCTCCTTATTATAAGTCAGAGATGCTGGAGTTTTTTTTTTTTTTTTTCTTTCTTTTCCAGACTCTTGGGTAGCTGGTAATTTGGTATCCGTTCTGTGCATCGTCTCACTGTTATAAGACATAAGGACACATCGAGGAGCCTGGAAATGGACATGGTAGAAATGTGCAGTACGAGGGAAAAATATAGGAATACAAATGGCATGAAAAAGTGAAATACTGTACTACAGTATATTAGTATCGCCGGTCTATAGCTGGTGTATCACTGTGTTGAATCATGCACAAAAAGAGTGCAATGATGAGCAAGTAAAATGGACCAAGAAAAAAAAAAAGAGAGAGAGAGACTAATATTAACCCCACAGCCGACAGAGGCTGATTATTATTTTTTATTATTTATATTAGGTTTGTGAGAGAATGTAAAAACAAACCTGTAACATCTAATGACATTTACAATTATGCCGTGCAGGTACTTGCTCAGAAGTAATAACTGTCTGCAAATTAGCTTTGAATTATTGGTGCTTTCGTTGTCAAGATATATAAAAACAATTTAGTCCTGAAAAAAAAATAAATTGCTTTTACAAATAGTGATTTTCATTCCTTTAATGTAGACAACATTAAAAACACAGACAGGTGAAGTAACGAACATTGACTATCTCATTACAGTGGCAGCTGTCAAGGGGTGGGATATATTAGGCAGCAAGTGAACGTTTAGGTTCTTGAAGGTGATGTTCAAGCAGGGATAATTGGCAAGTGTAAAGATCTGAGCGATTTTGACAAGGGCCAGATTTGGATGGCA
Source organism: Clarias macrocephalus (assembly GCA_011419295.1). Lineage (NCBI taxonomy): Eukaryota > Metazoa > Chordata > Actinopteri > Siluriformes > Clariidae > Clarias > Clarias macrocephalus. The sequence continues at coordinate 19,303 of JAAGKR010008151.1, read as the reverse complement.
AGACGATGGGATAATAAAAAATGGCTGGGCTTGTGGGTGGTGCTGGTACAGTATGCTGTGGTTAGTGCCTACCAAAAGTGCTCCAAAAGAGGACAGCCAGTGGACCATTCACAGGGTCCTGGGTACCCAAGGCTCAATTGTGTGCCAGGCATTTGAATATAAAAAAATGTAATGTTTTCTTTTTAACTTGCACATAGCTGTACGTCTTTCATCGTTGGCCAAATACACTCCCTGTTCGGTAATCAGAGAATATTATCGCAGATAAGGAATCGAAAAAAGTCGATCGGATAAAGATGAAGTTTTGACATAAAACGACTCCAGCGTGTTAAAATTCACTTATACCACGTCAGCGCTGTTATTTCAGCCGAAGTGAAAATATGAACGAATCCCAGTAAAAATATTCACTTTAGTTTTTCTAATTAATATCTATTGGTGCAGGTGTTTGTTTACATTGAGACAGTAGCGCATTAGTAGCTTATTTTAAAGTAGATTATTACTATTATAACTGTTCATAACATCACTTTTACTCCACATTCTGATTTCACTTATGGTGCAGGTTAAACTTCGGACAGAGATCTAAGTACCGCAAAAGTTTCATTAAATTCTGTCCAGACAGTTTTGTGTGATGCTGTGACTAAATCTGGCTGGACAGACATACAGTACAGACATACAGTACACACAGAAAATTTTCTGAGAGGTCCTCCAGTGCATGAAACATGAAGATATCATTGAAAGAAATTCGAATTCAAATTAAAATTTTATTTGTCACATACACAGTCATACATATGCAGTGAAATGCTTATTCGACCATCCGTGACCTTAAAAGAGTGTGAAATAAATAGTGAAATAAAAATAAAAGTAATAGTCAGTTTGAGACCTTAAAAGCAATTTACAAGAAATAAGGAAATAAATAGTGAAATAGAATGAAGAATAGGATGAAAATAGAGTTAAGCTGCAAAACAAGATGCAGATACAATTTTTTCAAAAATATATAGGAAATATAAAAAAATATATAAAATATGACAACTTAAAAAATTTTGGTGAAAATGTCCTGGAGGTGTCCACATGAGTGTCCATTCTATGAGGTGTTCTGAGTTAGAAGACGTTCTGACCAAAGTACAGACAAATCCTTTCTTTTATACAGCACAGACCAAAAGTTTGGACACACCTTCTCATTCAAAGAGGTTGAATTTGTATTATGGCAAGAAAAAAGCAGCTAAGTGAAGAAAAAAACGAGCGTCATCATTACTTTAAGAAATGAAGGTCAGTCAGTCGGAAAAATTGGGAAAACTTTGAAAGTGTCCCCCAGTGCAGTTACAAAAACCATCAAGCGCTACAAAGAAACTGGCTCACATGCGGACCGGCCCAGGAAAGGAAGACCGAGAGTCGCCTCTGCTGCGGAGGATAAGTTCATCCGAGTCACCAGCCTCAGGTTAACAGCAGCTCAGATCAGAGAGCAGGTCAATGCCACACAGAGTTCTAGCAGCAGACACGTCTCTAGAACAACTGTTAAGAGGAGACTGTGTGAATCAGGCCTTCGTGGTAGAAGATCTGCTAGGAAACCACTGCTAAGGACAGGCAACAAGCAGAAGAGACGCGTTTGGGCTAAAGAACACAAGAATGAACACAATGAAGAATGAGAAGGGGTGTCCAAACTTTTGGTCTGTACTGTATATATATACTGTAGATACATGGAAATCACAAATGTTTGTTCGTATTGTGTTTTTCGCCTCCCAATTTGGACATTTTGGTCATCTGGACAATTGCTGCCAATTGTCCAACTAGGGATGGTTGGGGGCTTGCTGAAGCGCACTGTATGAAAAATAAATCTGTACAGTAAACATTCTTGTATTCAGAAATGTGCAAAGCAAAATTTATAATATAAGAATAAATGTAATATACGCTGCAGCCGGAGCACTGCAGCAATGCTGGCTGGCGCTTTATTCACCTAAGAACAGAGGCCGGGTTCTCCCCAACAACTCTCACGGCAGACCAGCAGTTTGATGAGCTCCTTGCAGAGCGGCTTCTTCATACAAGCATATATGTGATACGTTTGCACTCCAACCAAATAGTAGTTGGAAATTATATGTTCTGTTTGGAAATGAAAGCAGCATCGTGACAGATTAGTTCAAGCCAAGCGCCGGTGGAAGGATTTTTTATTGCCGACATGTCGTGCGTAACTACGGCTCTCTTGCTATTCTGGAACGGCTTCTATGACACGTTGATTCCGTTAAACATTATACTTCCAACTCCAGCTGCTCACCAATGCCTGTGATTGGTGTCTGCCATGGTGATTGACAGTGGAGAGAAAGTATGCCCCTCCCACTATGTGCCAGTTTAGACCTCTATAGGACCGAACCACAGATGGCTTTGGCGTCATCAGATTTCAGACCAGCAGCCTCCCGATGACAGGGAGAGCAAAACAACGTATACAAGTGAAAAAGCTGCGATAGCTGTGCAAGAGGCGAATAGATTCACATATAAACAGGAGGTGAGAGACAGAAAGAGGGAAAGAGAGACGAGGCACAATGAGAAGACACAAAGCAGGACATGATTGTAGGGGACTTGTGTGTGTGTGTGTGTGTGTGTGTGTGGAATTGGTTTGTCACGCATCAGTGTTATTACCAGCCTCTTCCTGGTTGACACCCCATGAGGAAAATAAAACAAATGTGGCTCCTTTCATGAACAGCACAGACGTTGCAGAGTATAAAACTGGATGCTGGCTGGCTGGCTGTCAAGCAAACATGTTATGACTGTTGTAATAATGATTATACTATAATTATAACTATATATTACTGTATTGAATATATTATGATACTATAATCCATCAGTTAAGATATTGTCCAGAGCTTAGGGTCTATATCATCATCATCATCATCATCATCATCATCATCACCATATGATTCCCAATATGCAGCATAATAAACCTCACAATTATTGGCACCCCACATGCAAATGGACAAAAATAGTCATGACACACTTTGTAAACTGGACGAACCAGGGATGCGGTAAGACAGATGCAGTTGCAGGTTTATTATTTTTAACAAACCCGCTAAGGTAAACAAACAAAGAAACAAAAGGGCTAGTCAATACTCAAAAGAGAGACAGGCTAAGGGCCAGGCTACAGGGGTTTGTTTTTGATCTTGCAACAAGGTGGCGCGTTGAGGATCGTGGAAATTGTGGCACGGAACTTTGAGCTGCAGATACAGTCTTGACAACATGGGCACATCTCTGATTATGATGTGAATTGACAACAGATGCAGTCGGGGTGGGAAATGTTTCCAATATTCAAATATAAAGGAGTACGAGCGCATGAAGAAGAGTTCAAGATCCTCTAACATTTAACACTTCAAATGTGGGCAAAACTTACAGTAGTACCCGCTTACTGCTTCCACAGGATCTAAGAGGTTATAATGCAGACAGGTTCTGCTAATCTTCTTTTTTTTTCTTTTTTCAATTCTGTAAAGCTGCTTTGCAATAGTGACCATTGTTAAAAGCACTAAAACTGAATTGAGTTGATTAATTGATCATCAGCAAGTGTGCAAACCTTTATAAAGTTATATAAGGTTTTGGCGGTTTGCTGGTCTGGAACATTCAATGCCAGGTGGGAAAAACAGTTTCGAGAAGCAATTGCTGCACATCAATTTGGAAAGTGTTATAAAAACTTGGAGTTCAACATTCTACAGTGGAAGGGTTGGCAGGAGAAACTTACTTTGTCTATAAAGAACCTGGAAGCACGAATGAGGTTTGCAAAACTGCATCTGACGGAACAATAAGAATTCGGGAACAATGTCCTATGGACAGATGACATGGACATTATGGACAGTTGTTTGGCCTTAATTCCCGATACCATGGTCAAAGTCAAACAGTATTTTAGAAGAAACATCACATACCCGCTGTCAACACTGATACCTTAGGATTGTTTTGCAACCTTAGGACCTGGGCACCTTGCAGTCACAGTCACCCATAAACTCCTGTCTGACAGCTTAAACTGCAAAATTGGGTAATGCAACGGGACAATGATCCACTAGTATGTCTTCATCAGAATGGAAGAAAAAATGCATTAAAATGCTTTGCCAGGAGCTTAAGATAGCTGTGCATAAGCAAATGACAAAATCTCAATGAACTGAAGC
>JAAGKR010008150.1:2500-25000 GCA_011419295.1 Clarias macrocephalus | reverse complement strand
TCTTTGTTCTCACTTTCACTTGGTTGCGGCGCAGTCCCTGAGCCACCAGGTGGCTTAACGCTGAACGCTGCTCAGTGCCGGGTATCGCTGGAGATCCAGTCTGGGAGATGAGGTTCTGAGACAACGTTATGTTCTTAACGACAGCTTCAGCATATTTTTCTAAAAGAGAAACAATAGCTGAACTCCAAAAACACTGACCTGATATGAACCTGTGCTCATTGTACCATTCCCATATAAAACTGTTGCCTAATGAGGATTAGCCAGAAATGCTAACTCACATGTCTCACTGTACTTTAATCCTGAGTGTGTTTTGGAGATCCAGAGGTTTATTGTTTCCCATTTTGCCTGCACTTGGTCATGACTATTTGCACTTCACACTTTGTACTGTGGGTTCTGGTCCACTTTGGAGCTCAGCATGCTAATGGTGTCCAGTTGGGATTTTTTGGTCACATCAGATTTGCATGTCATGACAGTTCACGTTCATAATTATATCTGACTCTATTGCAGATGCATCTGTCTTCTGAAACGGCAGGCACGTGCACATCGATACACACGGGTTAAAACAAGTCATGAGTTTGTACCTCGTTATTTAAACACTGCATGTGATTTTAGCAGAGACATGCTTGTGGTTTTGCTCTGGGGGACGGCGAGCGGTCAGTCTGCTGTATTTGTTGAGGTCTAGAAGAAGAAAGAAACCCAGACACCATTTTGATTTTTACATATTTTCTCACACATTTCATACGTATTTATCGCATTTTCTTTTAATTCTGTAAAGCTGCTTTGCCATAATGACCGTCGTTAAAAGCATCATACAAATAAAATATTATTGAATCGAGTTCAATTCACATCTGCGGCTCAGTGGCTTAGTGGTCAGCACTGTCGCTTTCCACCTCCGGGGCCCGTGGAGTTTACATGTTCTCCCCGTGCTTGGTGGGTTTCCTCCAGGTTCTCCGGTTTCCTCAAGTCCAAAAACATGCAGATTAGGATAATTGGTGTCCCCAAATTGCCCGTATTGTGTGTGTGTGTGTGTGTGTGTGTGTGTGTGTGTGTATTTGCATATGTGTGAGAGTCAGATCTGATCTGAAAAACATCAGAGTCACTTCAGACTCGAAATGTTGAACATTTTTTTCTCCAGTTCAACTCACAGAGCAAAAAATATATTTCTCTCTCTCTCTCTCTCTCTCTCTGGTGTTTAATGACGATGGTGTGGTCAGTAACAGGAAGGTGTTCACACTCTATGATGGTGTGTGTCAGCAGTGTTCACACTCTGGACTCTGTACAAGTAAAACATTTTAAGACACACACACACACACACACACACACACACACACACACACACACACACACACACACACACACACTTCTTCTGCTACATTAATAAATCACTGACCCTTCTTCAGCCCATCCTTCACTCCATCCATCCATCCGTCAGTTACAGCTGCCAGTTATCTGTCTCTCCTTCCATCGATCCTGTGATAAATTTTGCCATTTATCCATCTATCTATTTTATTAAATGTCCTGTCCATCACTCTGTCCCTCACCCCAGTCCTCTCTCATTCTTCTCTCCATCCATCCATGAGTGCCGGGTTCAATGGAAGTTCACCATCACTTCAAAGTTCAGTGGCGAAGAAGAAGTCTGGGAACCCTCCGCCCGCCGCAGCTGGGAATCATGGGTAATCTGTCTATTCGATTTGATTTGAAAGATTAGTTAAATGAAGAAGTGTTGCTTGACATATCTGTCGCATCTCACTGCGCTTTCCCTGCTAGGAGAGAAATCACGCATCACGCAATGATGTCGGTGTCTGATGATCTCTGTTTATTGTCCAAAAGATCGTCTTTAAGCCAGACGCCCTGTGTCACGTCCGCCCCACACATCAAAGGAACAAAAATCATTAACATCCGGGGAGAACAAAGAGATTTAGTGTGGAGACTCGGAGACAGACAGACAGACAGACAGACAGACAGACAGACAGCCGATAAGAAGCACATTAGCATGTTCTGGCGAGGATCAAAATGTTATGCTAATACTTTTCTAAAAATGGAGGAATGAGGAAGCGCAGTGAGGGTGGTGTTTTATGGACAAATGACAAGACAGAGCGATGTAGGAAATAGAGACATGGGACTGATGCAATATCAGACAAACACTAACAAGCACTAAAGTTTATTATCTTACAGGCTTTGAAATGTTAAAAAGTTTAGTATTTTTTAAAGTTTTGATGTTTTCTTTTTCTTTCTGTTTATTGAGTTGATGATTATTAATCTCCCTGACAGAGTAAAGAACTCATTTCTGTTCCAGTCATGTGTATTGAGGAGACACACACACACACACCACACACCACACACACACACACACACTCCTGTGATGTTCTCAGAGGAGACGGAACCTCAAAACAAGTTTAAAAGATAGAGAACTCCCCGAACCTCCAGCTCACACAGAGTGTAAAGAGAATCAAATCTCACACTCACACAGCAACGTGACATAAATACGTAAAGAACTCTCTTTGTGTGTGTGTGTGTGTGTGTGTGTGTGTGTGTGTGTGTGTGTGTGTGTGTATCAGGATGATGTACGGTAGATGAGTGTAAGCAGACGGTATATTTCACTGTGAAGAACTTCAGCTCATTTATGTGTGGCAGCTGCTCCAGGTCTCACAGGGACAAAACCTCACCTGTACACATAAACCCTAACCCCTAACCCCTAAGCCCTAAGCCCTAACCCCTAAACCCTAACTCTTAAACACTGAACCCCTAACCCCCTAAACCATAAACTCCTGAATCCCTTAGATCTAACACATAACTCCTCAATCCATAAACTCTAACCCCTAAACCTTAACTCCTAAACCCTAGCGCATAAAACCTAAACCTTAACCCATAAACTCGAACCCCTCAAGGAAGTGGCATCACCTGTACAGGTAAACCCTAATCCCTTAATCCTAAACCCTAATCCCTGATGGTTCAGGTGTCACAGTGAGAAAGCCTCACCTGTACAGGTGAACTGTAGCTCCTTGTCTCTAAACCAGAACATTAGTTCCTAATCCCTCAGCCCCGCCCACAACCCCCCCCCCCCCATCCTCTTAGGTATCTGCGCCTGGTCACTGGTTTGTGCAGGTCAGGAGTGAGACGTGCTGTGGTTACGGAGCTCGTGTCTTATTTATTCAGTCCTCTGTCCTGTTAGCATCGTTAGCATCATAGCTCAACTGCGCGTGCATGTGTGTGTGTGTGTGTGTGTGTGTGTGTGTGTGTGTGTGCCCCACATATTGCTGTTGCTGCTTGTGCCTGAACCACCATTTTACCAGTTCAAATATATCTACTGTACATGTATGTATAGCTATAACTACGACTAACACTAATCTGTGTGTACATCTGTGCTATTCTACTACACTTTATACGCAAATTGCTAACATTGCTATAATCGCTAATTATAACTCAAAGCAATAAACATCAATGTGACACAAAAAAAGTGAAACAAACGGTGACAATCCCTCGCTAGGTGGCTCACTAGCATCAATGCGCAGTTTTGCTAGCACTCAGCACAAAGCTAATCATCAGCACTGGCCATGCTAGCATTGTCACATGACAAACTATTTATTTAGAAACTAGCACAGCACATATGCTGAGTATTAGCCTACAATGAAAATGTGTGACAGGGAGACGCACAGAGATTAATGAGGTGATGATGATGATGATGATGAAGCTGCCAGCGATCCATTCCATCTGAAGTGTGTACTTGACTTTCCCTTAACCTTCTCAATCGTCCCACATTCACACACTCACACTAATGAACCTCTCCATCACAGGCTGCTCATTTATAACACACCGTAAACACACACACACACACACACACACACACACTTGCACACACGGGGTGAAAAGCAGGATTAAAGTCATAACCTGAAAAGATGTTAGCATTCAAAAAGTCACAATACTGTAATTAAACATAATGAGAAATGTCAGCAGTGATAACAGAACGACAAGGAGACCAAAAACGTTAGCATAGCATCTTAGCACTTTTAGCTGACTAGCATTAGCTATAAAACAGTGACTTAGAATTTTAGGAAGTTTTTTATATATATAATTTAGCTGCAATGTTAGCCACAATGGAGTAGCAAGGCTAACTAGCCCAGGGGAGCATAATGCAAATTAGCCACATTAGCATGTTTAGCTGGACAACAACTGATTCTATTTCCTGATTTTCAAACTCTCATATTTTTATGTCCAAACTAGTCGTACGGCTGCACACCAGACAGGAAGTCCTCACTGTACTGCTGCACATCGGACAGGAAGTCCTCACTGTACTGCTGCACATCGGACAGGAAGTCCTCACTGTACTGCTGCACATCGGACAGGAAGTCCTCGCTGTACTGCTGCACATCGGACAGGAAGTCCTCACTGTACGGCTGCACATCGGACAGGAAGTCCTCACTGTACTGCTGCACATCGGACAGGAAGTACTCACTGTACTGATGCACATCGGACAGGAAGTCCTCACTGTACTGCTGCACATCGGACAGGAAGTCCTCACTGTACGGCTGCACATCGGACAGGAAGTCCTTGCTGCACAGCACGGTCATCACACCACATGTGTGTATGAATGTAATAAACATGGCAGCAGAACACACTGAGCTGGAACACTGAGCTGACATGGTGGAGGCGTGGCCTAACATTATAATGATTGACAGGCCACTCACTAAGACCCCGCCTCTGTGTGCTCGAGCTTCAAGAGGAAATATTTTGACAAGGATACAGTAAGTGTAAGCTGTGAGAGTGGATCTCAGGATCTTAGTTCGAGCCCCACCCGTTGGTGGGTTGCCACGCCCCATATTACCCACCCGATGAATGCAGCACAAGAAATTCACATTCACATTCCAGAAATTCTAATTTAACATTTGTTGAATGTATCATGTATCACACATGGGCCTTTTATTTTGACAGCGAGCGTCACTCTTGCGCTGCGGAATTGTGGGTAATCGTCTCCTCTGCTCCCCTGGGTCTTAGTGCTCGTCTCTTACTGGTATAATCAACATCTCTACCTCTCTATTTCAGCGTCTCCAATGTGTGTGCGCGTGCGTAAGTTGACACCGACACACACAACACACACACACCAACACACGGACACACACACTTCACTCACGCACACAAAAACTCAGCTCTGTCGCGATTCTTTTCAAAGGTAAGGTGCTGGTTCATTTTTACAGCAGTGATTCCGTTAGAATGCGCTCATGCCAGTGTCATTAGAGAGATTTATTTTTTTTCCCCGTTAAAACGGTGTTTCCATTGTGTGTGTTTGTGTGTTTGTTGTGAAACTTAGAAAGTGAGGTGGGGAGAGGAAGGACGAGTGTTACTGTGTAAAACGAGGCGAGGGAAGGGGCTAATTCCACACACACACACACACACACACACACACACACACACACACGGCGCCTGCACGCACAAACGGAAACACTTATCTGTCGTGATTTATTTTTACTAAAGTACAGGTTAATCTGTTTCATTTTCACTTTATAGATTGTATTAATTATTTTTATGAACTAGTTTTTTTGGGCTTGAGTTTTCATTATTTCTTATGGGAAAATCTGATTTGATTTACGAGTATTTTGGAAAACGAGCCCACTTCCAGAATGAATTATGCTCGTAATCCAAGGTTCCACTGTAATCTTTCCTCTAACCAGTTTGTCCTGCATCACTTCATTCCAACACTGCACGGTTATAATGATAGTTAAGCTAAACTAGCTAACTTGTCGTGACTAAGGTCAGTAAAGCAGGTCTGTTTCAACCAACAGCCATGCTCCTCTCACTCCGCCCATTTGCCCATTTACAGATTAACCGGGGTTTAGGCGGAGTCAGCCCTGCCAAGATGGCGATGATCAGAGCTCACACAGCTGGGCTTCAGCACCGCTCTTCATGAAACCTAAGACTCTGTGAGTCACACACTAGTCTAGTTCACCACTTGCATGCACGTGTGTGCGTGTGTGCGTGTGTGTGCGTGTGTGTTTTTTACTCGTCTCATTATACTGTGAGACAGGTGGAAATTAAACTCAGCGTTTAAGCTCCATCGGCTCTAAAGATTCTTTAACGGCTCATTAATAAACGAGGACACAGAGAGAGAGAGAGAGAGAGAGAGAGAGAGAGCAGAGGAAGGACAAGAAAACACACACACACACACACACACACACACACACACACACACACACACACACACACACACACACACACACAGCAAGTGAATTAAACTGTTCCTGAAAAACTGGAACTGACATCAAACTCCACCGGAGAAGAGAAACCGGCCGTGACAACAAGAGGCTCTGCTGTACCGCGGGCTTCTAAAAATACACAGTCATCTGGAGGAACACTGATTTATCTGAATAACACATGCACACACTCACACACACACACACACACACACACACACACACTGAGCTTGGTGATGAGACAGATGAGTCTGGGCGAGTCGACGAATCCAAGGCTGAAAACTCTCACGGTGTCTCAGTTCAACACTCAAATATCACACAGTCCACTGTTCTCTAAATCACTCAGCTCCACCATGCACACACACACACACACACACACACACACACACACACACACACACACACACACACACACACACACTATAAGCATACAGAACAAATGCCAGTATACTGCTCATTATTATCTTAAAATCCTAAAATCCCAAAAGCCTGGAGTTCTTCAAACGTTCTTTTCTTTCTAATAATGAAAACGCTTTCTGGTCTGGGGTTCGACCTTAAACTCTGAACATGAGGAAGTCTGGACTGACAGCTTGATATGATGCTTCATGAATCAGAGGAGCGTTAATGAGAAGATACCCGACGATGAAGAAATTGTTAAACATTTACATTTATGTGGAAAATATGACTGATAGTGGTCATGTGACGTCATTAATGATCACATACAGGAGGTGTTTGACTCCTTTTAAACCTAATGATAACTGAAATCACCCAAACAACTCTGATGGAAAGTTTACACATCCTTGAATGTTTGACCACATTATAAACACACAGGTTCAAACGGCCTGTTAAAGGGAACCGTCCATACCTGTGACTCTGTGTAATCCTAATTACTGTCTGTACATGAAGAGCCAGTGAGTTTCTCAGATCATGAGATGCTGCACCACCAATGTTAATGAAGACAAAAGAACCGCAGATGGAGCTGCGTGATAAGGTAGTTGAACTTTATGAAGCAGGAAAAGGATATAAAAAGGTACCTTAACACTTGAAAATGCCAATCAGTACTGTTGAAGAGCGAGGTTGTGTTGATACTAGGGTCCGGTAGATTTCACCCAGTACTGCCAGAGGAACTGTTCAGGACGCAAAGAAAAACCCACAAGCAACAAAATACAGGCTGCTCTGGGAAAACAGACTGGTGTTGTTTCAATGAGCACAGTAAAGAGGTGCTTGAGCACAAATGACCCGTCTGCAGTTCGCCAGACAGAACCGAGACTGGAGGGGACTCCGGCAAGATGGCCGACCTAGACGCACATGTTTTTTTGAGCTCTGGCAGAACTGTTACTTCAATTTGTACTCTCACAAATTTATTGCCGCGGATAAAATTCACCTTACCAATTAAACGAAATAGTATCACTTTTATTTGTTTGACAAAATTTTAATAAGGTTATTGAACGAACATAACTTACGGGAGCGTGGCGCATTCAGCAAACAGAGGACTCAGTGCACCCATGGAAACGGATCACATTTATAGTCGAGAAAAACGACGAGATGCTTCTCATATTACCCCAAACAAAAACCCTCAAAAAAAGGTCAAACCAGACGACACGGACATCTCCAATGCAGACCTGCTGCAGGCCATTAACTCATTAACAACAAGATTTGATTCTCAAGATAGAAAATTGGAAGATACTGAAGATAGAATTAAACAAAATAGCATCATGATTGCAACCATCTCCAAATCGGTGGAGTTCAATGCTGCAGATATTAAGGAGTGTAAGGACAAATACGCTGTTTTGGAAAAACAAACAGCATCTTTGGTGAGATCTAATGAGGAGTTACAGAACTGGAGCGTTACAAGCGGAGATGGAACCTGCGCATTCAAGGGGTGAAAGAGCATGAAAATGAGAACACACTTAAAGAGGTGGTTGAACTTTTGGGCAAAATCGCCCCACATCTGGCACAGAAACTGGAATATGTCGTTGACTCTGTCTACCGGATTGGAAAAAAGGGAAGCGGAAGACATCGACAAATCATTGTTCAGTCTGGCATGCAAAGGTACAGAGACGAGTTTTGGAGGCTGACAAAAAACTCACAGCTGTGCATCGATGGAGGGATCCAGCTTGCGGAGGATCTATCAGCCGATGACCGGAGGGCTCGTGCAGCTCGCTGGCCGCTTAGCCAAGAAGCCAGAAGTGCTGGGAAGAAGGCGAACTGTCGTGGTCCTTTGGGACATATTGATATTGATGGGCGACTAATTTCATCAGCAAATAAAACCAAAGGATAATTATTCCTGTGAAATGAAAATGAGGATTTACGTAGTGAGACCAAAAGACAAAATGATCTGCCAGAGCATCAGTATATTATTATTATTCTTTTGTTGTGTGGTTTCTGAGTCAGATTTTGAGAACTGACTATATTTCATCCCCGTTGGGACAGATTATTCATTATTTTATTTTTATTTATTTTTCGTGTTTGTTCACTTATATATTTTACTTACTTATTTTAGTTTTCCTTATTATTATTTTCTTGTTTAGTTTTTTTCAATACTCAGTTTTCTGTGTAATTAGTGTGTGCCTTGTTTTTCATTCATGTTTACTCAAATTGTATAATGCTATTATAAATGTATATTTTGTTAAAAAAAAAAAAAAAAAAAAAAAAAAAAAACCGAGACTGGAGCCATGTGGAGTGAAGAGACCATAAACTCTACGTTTAGAGAAGAGTCAACAAGGCCGACAGTAAAAAGTTCACCTTCCCCACCGTAAAGCGCGGCGGTGGGTCTCTCCTGCTTTGGGACGGTGTGGGCTCCAGAGGCACGGGGGGAGAAGTTGTGCATGGGACGCTCCTGGATGTTCCAACATGACACTGATCCCAAGCACAAGACCAAGTTCAATTCTATTTCATTTGTGTAGCGCTTTGAACAGTTGACATCATCGCAAAGCAGCTTTACACAATCAAAAGAATTATTGAAGTTTGTATGAAATGTGAATGTGTAAGTTAACCCTCCGATGGCTCCAGCAGAATAAGGTGAAGGTTCTGGAGCAGCCATCACCGTCTCCTGACCTCAATATCATTCAGCCACTTCGGGGAGACCTCAATCATGCAGCTCATGCAAGACAACCAAAAAATATACAGGAAGACTGGACAGCGATACCACCTGAGAGAATGAAGGACCTCATGCACGAACGTGCCATCACTGATGTAAAGGGGCAGCACACGATATTAAGACCTAAAGGTATGCAAACCTTTGAACAGAGATGATCTGCTCATCTCGTTGTTGTCATGTTTTGTGCCATTCTGTTATGCTTTACATATAAGAAATAAAACACATTTGTTTTGTCTCCTCACTCATGTTTTCTTCAGAAGAAGTACACATTTAGCAAACTTTCCCGAAGTAAAGGCACAGCCGTAGAGGAACGACGATGTGGGGCTCCAGCGCTCCCAATCTGCCCGTGTGAATGTGCGCTTGTGTCCCTGTGATTGTTTGATTGGCACCACGTGATTGACTGTGTACCCCGTCTCGTGCCCCACGTCTCCTGGGAGAGGCTCCATACAAGATCAGCACTATAGAGAGCGAGTGAGTGCGCGGCTCTGTCAGTAAACCCGCACCACGCCCGCTACACACGCAGTGAATCTTCTGTTCAGGACGGCATGAGAGTTTAGCTGCTCCACATTAACACCTGTTCGCTTTCAGCATTAAAACATCACCACGAGCGACGCCATCACCATCACTCAGTCTGCAGAGAGCGAAGCTCAGCGTCTGTGACGGGGCTGCGCGAGGATCAGAGCCGAGCGGACGGATGTGAGATGTGAGACATCACCACCAGAAGAGCTCGGTAATTAAGAGTGGTGTTTGGAGCCGAAGCGAGAGGAAGAGAGCGTTGATGAGGAGAACAGGAAGAGCATCTGATCCTCTGGCAGGGCCCGATCATCGCTCTGCCATCTCGAGTGCCAGCTGTGATTAAAACGAGTCCTGGCTCCGGGGCTCTGACACGCCACAGGAGATCACAGGGGACGCGTCCTGGTGGGACAGCTTCAGTGCTCCTCCTTCGACCTCGATCCGTCCAAACAGACCAGGCATCTCACTGCTAGCGCTAACTGCTAACTCATACAATAAATAAATGATAAATATACACACCCTCAGTGAACTGTCGCTCCTTTATCAGTACGGATTCGAGTTTTTAGAAAACAATCCAGATCATTTAAAAAGTTAGCATTCTCTCACTCGCTCGGTTAGTTTTCTTTCAGTAGTTTATTTCACTATGTTGTATGCATGCTGAGAAGCATTGTGGGTAATATCCAGTGCACAGTGTTTGGGACACAGCCTATGCACTCCATCAGTACACTCCTCATGTGCTACATCACGACCGCTCTCAAAGAATCTCTCACCGCTAAACACCAAACACGTGTCTCTGGACTCATCTCTAAACTGTACACTACACAAAGTTAAACAGAACTGCACCAGTGTAAGAGACTCCTCCAGATCCCAGGTGAGTGACCTTTGACCCCTCTTTGTACTCGGCGGCGGCGTCTCTGGAGAAGAAGAGTGTGGTGAGGTCGATGTGACGGTCGGACAGACGGGGCGAGGAGCTGGACACACTCCTGCTCAGCAGGTGGCGCTCTATGGAACAGACAGTTTATCTGCAGCCACTCCTGCAGATAAACACACCACGGCGAAGAAACGAATAAAAATGACACACGACCGCGCAAATGAGCTTCTGCATTAGCCTTCAGGAATCAAAACGCACGAAAGACACGAAATCTAGAGAGGATTTAGGGCTTGATAAAGGTTAGCTGTCCAATTTCAGTGGACACTCATACACACACACACACACACACACACACACACACACACACACACACACACACACACTTTCATCTCTTGGATAAAAAGAACTCAAGGTTATGAGGAAATAAGAACGCAAATCAGAATTTTAATAGCTGCCATCTTTCCCTCAGAGCCGCATCGCCTGCAGCTTCCTATAAAAGCTGCGAGATAAAAATGTGACCTCAGTGTGTAGATTAGTGTGTGTAGATTAGTGTGTGTAGATTAGTGTGTGTAGATTAGTGTGTGTAGATTAGTGTGTGTAGATTAGTGTGTGTAGATTAGTGTGTGTAGATTAGTGTGTGTAGAATTCTGTACTTTTTATATCTTATTAACTTTATTATATGCATTTGATGTTACATACTAGTGCAGTTTAACTGAAACACGATACAGTAACTGATGCTCTGATTGGCTGAGAGAGAGACTGCCGGCGTGCTGGTGTTCATTAGAGACGGGAATCACCAGGAAGCAGCTGATACGATATTATCACAGTAATAAAACGTGTATTGCGATTCTGTAGGTATAAAGTTTTTATGTCCCAATTTGATAAAATTTTTTTCAGATATTGTTATAACGATTTATTATAACAATAACATACGCCAGACAAGAGAACCGCGAGACGCCACTGAATCGATTTTCCCTCCATCTCTACTAAACACTGACTTTCACTCCCTCATCCGAATTCATTGTTAAAAACTATTTTAGTGAAGATCATCCAGCCGCAGCTTTTACACCGTACATGATGGGGACGTGACGAGGGACGTGACGAGGGACGTGACGGCGGCGCTGCCTCTTAAAGACAGATGCTGCGTGTGTGACTGAGTCTGTGCTCACGCTCAGGAGAGGATGAACGTGTCCAGGTTGCCGTGGTGATACGCTGCGCCATCAGGACCAGTCTGAAGTCTCGGCTCGGAGGTCTGAGAGTCGGACGCGTTCCCCGGACGCTCACGTCTGCTCGTGCAAACGTCCCCGACGCAAACACCATCTGTGCGAGAGAGACTGGAACGCTCTCCTGCACACACACATTAAACACAACTGGTGTGTATCGTCAGTGTGTTCCTCAGGGTGCGCGGCTACGGAGCACGTTCCGCTCATCACGCCCGAGGTCTGGCTCGACACCAGGAACGCCTGCTCGCTGGGAAAAACATCAAGTTGTAAAATATTCAATCTACTGGTGCAGCAATTAGCGCTTTATAGCGGCATGAATAATTCAGATTTTTCATTCTGTCTCTGTGGTTTAGATGTTTGTGTACGCTTCAGGTCCGCTAGACTCATCTGTGGCTTTTTTTATTTTTATTTCCAGTTCATGCTAAGTGCTTATGCTAATTCTAACGGCTGCTAGCCATCGTTTTCTGCGTTTGTTTCTCTGTATGTATGCTGATGGATAAAGAGACTAATTGTTCCTAACAGCCCCTCCCCCGGGCCTCACACACTCCAGTCCCGCCCTCACGTATGTATCCGCTCACAACACCAGTGTTTGTACTGTACTGAATTACTGATAGTCGTGACATCACTTTTACACCCTGACGCCCAAGGTTTCAGCTAGGGGGCGTGTCACTCACAGTTGTCCTTTGCGCATGTCAAAGGTCACGTCGGGGGGGCAGGACGCAGGATAGTGTCGACTCCCACAATCCCACTGACGCACCGGAACCTCAAACACTCGCCTCGCAGTCTTATAGAGGACAAACCTCGTCCCTGTGTGAGTCTCAAAGTGCCTGGAGGCGCAAAACTCTTACACCTGAATCCTATCAGTGTGTGTGTGTGTGTGTGTGTGTGTGTGTGCGTACTACACTGAACCTTTGTATACCTGCCATCCCAAGTGAGGACGTATGAGAGAGTAACAGCTGCTGGTGGGGACGTCCTGAACCCTCACCTGAGAGACAGAGAGAGAGACATACACAGTGATCATACATTAACGAAGAAGGCCCTGTGTGTGTGTGTGTGTGTGTGTGTGTGTGTGTGTGTGTGTGTGTGTGTGTGTGTGTGTGTGTGTGTGTGTGAGTGTGTATGACTCTGACCTTGAGCATTACAGGTGTGTGTTCTCTCCAGGCTCGGGTCTCGTCTCACTGCTGCGGCTTTCATCCCGAGTGAAATCAGCGACAGCGGTGAGTGTGACGACACCACAAGCACACACACACACACACACACACACACACACACACACACACACACACTCCTCGTCCTCACACACACTTTCGCCACAAACCCCATCTGCACTCACCTGTTCCTCACACGCAGGAGACTTGAGCTCAATGTAGCAATATCAGACCGTCTGAAACCTAGTGTATCATCTGTCTTCACACACACACACACACACACACACACACACACACACACTGTGCACAGCAGGTGTGTGTTCAGTCACATCCTCACGGGTATACAGAACATCAGAAACACACACACACACACACACACACACACACACACACACACACACACACACACACAGATTTACTCGTGTGTGTATGAACCAGCAGGCTGTGCGTGTCACATGGACCATGTTGTGCGTTTGATCACTGAATATGTAAAGTGGGTGGGGCCAATGCAAATGAGATTACATCATAACCAGCTGTATGATTTAAATCCTGGAGGAACTGCGGGAGTGTCAACTGTAGGGGTGCCAGTAGTTTTGAACCCGTCCATCTTCAGTAACAAGATGCTCCACAGTGCTGCAGATCTATTAACAGATAATTTTATATAAACTCATTTTATTATATCACAGAAATTCCTCAACAGTACAATTATTAACTAATGGAATAAGACTTTGTAGTTTTGTATCTCGTTCCTGTTGCTATAGCAACTATCAACACTCGTTCTCTCAGCGGTCTCTCCTTACACTCTCTCTGCATGTTAATACGAACGGCAGCGACTGAGAAACTGCACATCAGTGTAAACTTCTTACCCGGCGCTGACACCGGAGACTCCTTACACCGAGGTTAGAGAATGTGAAGCGTGCGCGGTACACGAACCCCGTCAATGGGCCGTTACTATAGAAACCGTAGAGTAGCAGAGCGAGCGCATTAGTATAATCCTGCGCCACGCTCAGAGCTGCTGTTGCAGAGAATTAATCAACACCCTCTGGCCAATCAGAGCGCAGAATTCTGAAGTATCTTTAGCATAAAGCCTGGCGCGCTGGGTTCTGGTTCTCGGACACGCGCGTTAGACCACGTCGTCTCCATTTCAGTATTTATAGAAAGGCTTAAAGGACCTTCGGGCAAAGACGAAAGTCAGCGAGAGAGTGAGAGAAGTGAAAAGGTTAGAAAGTGAGCTGCTGAAGGCAGACGCCAGGTTTAAGGTGCCCAATTTAAACGGGTCGATATATTTATACATGACGACCTCGTTGCAGCTCCTTTAGCTCAGCGGTGAAAAGGTCGCTGAGACTAGAGGAGTGTGTAGCGCCTCCGGCTGTGTGCGCGGGCTCTTCGCTATTAAAATTATTTTAATGAATTATTTAGCAAAACCTTTTTTTGGCACTGAAGTGGGTCGTTTGTCCGACATCATAATGAAAATGAAGAGCAGGTTGAGGCGGAGCTACGCGGAGCAGCTTTTCTGTGAAACAGTCGCTCAAAGTCGCTACTGCATGAATCCTGCTGATTCACATGAACAGGAGTCAGTGTGGTGCTGAGAGAACCGGATCAGATCCCATCAGAAGCAAACAGAATGTGTCAGAGTAACAGAAACAGTTTTTTAGTCACATGAAGGGTGTGTGCGAGTGTCGGGTGCGAGTGGAGTGTGCGAGTGGTGTGTGTGAGTGGTGTGTGTGAGTGGAGTGTGCGTGTGTGTGAGTGGAGTGTGCGAGTGTGAGTGGCGTGTGCGTGTGTGTGAGTGGAGTGTGCGTGTGTGTGAGTGGAGTGTGCGAGTGTGAGTGGAGTGTGCGTGTGTGCGAGTGTCGGGTGCGAGTGGAGTGTGTGAGTGGTGTGTGTGAGTGGTGTGCGAGTGGCGTGTGCAAGTGGAGTGTGCGTGTGTGAGTGGAGTGTGCGAGTGTGAGTGGAGTGTGCGTGTGTGTGAGTGGAGTGTGCGAGGAGTGTGCGAGTGTGAGTGGAGTGTGCGTGTGTGTGAGTGGAGTGTGCGAGTGTGAGTGGAGTGTGCGAGTGTGAGTGGAGTGTGCGTGTGTGTGAGTGGAGTGTGCGTGTGTGTGAGTGGAGTGTGCGAGTGTGAGTGGAGTGTGCGAGTGTGAGTGGAGTGTGCGTGTGTGTGAGTGGAGTGTGTGAGTGGCATGTGAGTGGAGTGTGCGTGTGTGTGAGTGGAGTGTGTGAGTGGAGTGTGTGAGTGGCGTGTGCATGCGTGTGAGTGGAGTGTGTGAGTGGAATGTGTGAGTGGCATGTGCGAGTGGAGTGTGCGTGTGTGTGAGTGGAAGTGTGTGAGTGGAGTGTGTGAGTGTCGTGTGAGTGGAGTGTGTGAGTGGAGTGTGTGAGTGGAGTGTGCGAGTGGAGTGTGAGTGGAGTGTGTGAGTGTCGTGTGAGTGTCGTGTGAGTGGAGTGTGCGAGTGGAGTCACTCTGTAATCTATTTAACAGTGTTCTGATCAGATCCATCAAATCCTTTATTCTCTTTATTACAGTTTTATACTAAAATATAAAGCAGAACTACAACATATGTAGTTTAAATATGGTTTATATTTTACTGGAACGACTAGTTCCAGTGTAGTTCTGCTTTTGAATAACAATTAACTCCCTATAGAGTTGTCCAATAAAAGAAAAAACCTACAATAAAAAAGTGCAAAAATATTTTAGATAAATAATAATAATAATAATAATAATAATAATAATAATAATAATATTTTTTCTTGGGATTTTTCCGGATGATCTCCCTAATTCAGTCGTAGCCACCCCCCACCCGTCACTAGGGCTCTCTGTAACAACTAGGGAGGACGAAGACTATCACGTGCTTCTGATCCACATGACTCGGGCTGACCGCATCGGTGATGTAACACACTCGGAGGACGGCGCTATCCGCTCCTTCCGCTTGCGTGAGCTCACAGACGCCCCTGATTGGCTGTGGAGCCGTGATTGATGTGAGAGCACTGAGTGTCTCCCATCCCACCCTCCTGAGATTAAGGTCAATGAGAGAAGCCAATCTGCTCTCTCCAGGCTGCCGGGTGCGAAAGGTTACAGCATCACCCGGGAATCGAACTCGCGGCCCCCGGAGGGTAGGACGAGCTCGTTACACTCAGGGGCTGACGGATAAAATATTCGATTTAAATGACTCACTCGACAGTGTGATGGAGAAACTTCTCTGTTTGTTATTGTTGCTTTTTATCTGCATTGTGTGTGTGTGTGTGTCATCATCGAGTCCTGTATTATTGTTGGTCGTCTACTTCACATGCTGAAATCATTCCAGGTGTTTTCAGCTTCCCCTTTGCTCTCTCTCTCTCTCTCTCTCTCTCTGACTTGCCAGACTGTTTCCTGTCTGCACTCGTCTGCTCTTCACTCTTCTCCCTGTCTTGTGATTTGGCCTCTGTTTCTGCCTGTTTTTTTTTTTTTTTTTTGGACTAGTTACTGCGTCTTTATTAAACACACCTTCACTTGCATTTGTTTCCACTTCATATAAACGACTTTTATTTTCCATAAACTTATTGAGGAGTGGATTTAAAAATATTTTAAAGAGGCTGTTGTTCCTTTAGTCTCTTTCCGTACTTACACACTCAACACACACTTACAGAGCTGTATTTCTTAGGAGTAGCAACTGAATTCCTGAACTCCACCTCTGCCTAACAAATAAACAACAGAACACACACACACACCCCTTTGTGAATGAGACATTTGGTTAATCATCAGCTAAGTTCCTAACGAGGTGTTTCTCATGAAGTACACGTAAAGACCGTCTCCCTCGACTCTTCCCTCATCTCTGACTTCATTCGTGCTGAGATCATCATGATGTTCGCTGATGTCAGAAAGTCCCGTGGCTCTCTCTGCTCATCTTTAACGGGTCTCACAGGGTTCTTCTGAGCATCTTTCACACGTTAAACTGAGAAACAGGAACCTCAAACATCAGAGGAAAGCAGAAAGGAGAATTAAATCAACATGAGAGAGGAATAGAGAGCAGAGCTGAAGTGTTCCGTCTCGCGGCAGGTGGCTTTGAGGAGAGGAACGTGATGTTATTAAAGTTTACACCTGCAGGAGGATTGTAGAGTTTTCAGATAACAAGCAGCTGAGATAAAGGAAATAATCAAGCAGCACATTTCTCCTGTTTTCACTTTAGAGATAGATGATAGATAGAGAGATACTTTATTGATCCTGAAGCACATTGCAGACGTCCAGACATCATGACAGACGTGTAGGTGCCTGGTGGAGACGTGGGGTCAACGACCTGGAAACAAAACAGCTCTTCACCAACACCTGGTATAGAATGTGGTTTTTGCATTCAACCCTCGCTGGACTAAACATTTAGTCATTCTGGTACTATGAGGGATCTAGAGCAGCGGTTCCCAACCAGTCCATCCCCCCCCCCCCCCCCCCACACACACTTAGAAGAGCTGACCCTCCTCACCACAACCCAGCATGTACAACCCCACCCCATACTGTAAGTGTGTAATTATCTCCTTCTACATCTTGTGCAAGTCGGATCCTGACAACCCCACAGCCTCAGAGCAGACAAAGGCACAGCGCCCCCTTCAGGGACCCCGTGGACCCTATAACTCTTGCACTGTTGTGCACTGACTATCCAGTTCCTTTTCTTTTTATAGTTATAACATGTTTTAATAAGCAGGCACTATAGATGTGTATTTATCTAATGTAACACATTTTAGCTTCAAGTCCTATGAAGCATGTACACGTGTACTAAACGTATCAGCGCTCACAGTCTGGATAAATGCATCTAGTTCCAATAAAAGGAGCCAAATCACTAAGGTGCATTTAAACACTATTTTTCACTATTATTCATTTTGTTTTCCACTTTTCGTGTACACTCTCTATGAACACTACCAAAGTCTTCCCAGTGTTCTTCAGCAGGTCCCAAAGATTCTGACTGGGGTTAAAGGTCAGGACTCTGTGGGGTCCAGTTCATGTGTGTTAATGATTCCTCATGCGGTCAGAGCCGCTGTCTCACACTCCGCTCCATCAGGGGAGCAGAAACCCTCCATAGATGTGATGTGCTGCTGATTCAGGACATTCAGGTGGTCATGTGACTTCATTTTATCTCCACATAACGTTGCTGAGTCTCGACCTGAGCGACTGAAGCGACCCCAGATCATAACACTGTCTCCAGAGGCTTGTACAGTGGACACTATGCATGATGGGAGTTAAAACTGAAATTACTAATTTAATTGAATTAATATATATATATATATTAAAAAAATTCTGTGTGTGTGTGTGTGTGTGGGGGGGGGGGTGATGTTGAAAATATACAATCAAACTGGCTGTTTATTTGCCTGATTTTCATTTAATTTCATTCTTAAAATATTTATTTTTATTCTCTCACGTTGTCAGTTGTTTTAAACAGATGAACTCTTGCATTCCGTGGGTTCTGATGCTGTTCACATTATTTTGTAGATAATAAACTCACACTGAACTCAAATTCCCTGGATGGTGTTACCTCAGTGCACGCGTGTCCATTATTGCTGAGCTGAGCAGAACTGCATCCCTGAAACATTTAGAGCATCAGCCGCCACTGAGTCCAGATCAGCCGCTGTCCCACGGAGACGCCTGTGTGAAGCTCTGCTGCGGTTTTATTATTAATGCATTGAACATTTACAGTATTTATGAACATGTAGTCATTTCATATTCTCATATAAAGTTGTTCAGGTGTGATGTGAGAACGGAATTGTCTCACCAAGTCTAATCTTCATGCATTATATTAGTTTATCTTAGATTAGACATCATAAGAATGTCCAGTCTCATTTTCCTCGCTGCTGAAGTCGTCCTCGTGTGAAAGAAGACCTGAGAGCACACATCGGGGAGCGCGTGTTGATTTGGTGTAACAGATCTTTTAATGCGTTTCAACCAAAAACAAAACCCATGAAAACATTCCCACTTGAATCACATGAATAAATATAAGGACAAATAAATATGTAGGTTTATATTTAAATAAATAAAAAAACAAAACAAATCCAAAGCAACTAGATCAGACTTCCTGTTTTGGTCAGACGTCTTCAGAGAGTATATAAAGAGCAGGGACGTGATCAGGGCTAATAACGCACACAGCCGCTCAGAAATATCAAAAATAAAATCTAAATATTATTTGGTAAATATGCACCTAGTATAGTACGTCATGAGGCACGTGCCGCTAATCGCTCCTACACCTTATCACGAGGCTCAACACACACACACACACACACACACACACACACACACACACACGTGAGAATGTGACTGTGATGCGTCCAGGAGGCGAGAGCTAACGCTCTTCTTTGTGGGTGGATCTGCAGGAGCGGCGTGGATAGAGAAAGGAACCCCGGCGTACGCTGAGGGCAGAGTCGCGCTCTGGAGGGAGGATGGCGGACGGAACCGTGGTGTTTGGGGCGTGGCCTGTGGTGCTCTGATGTAAAATGTTAGTGAAACGCTCTACACTACGAGTGTTCCTCAGAGTGTGTATGTGTGATTAAATGGAAACCTATCTAACAGTCTTTACACGGGCGTGAGCAGCTCGGCGGAGAGTTCCCTCACTGATACGGCCCTCCTGTAAATATGGCACTGATGTAACAAGGCCGCCGCCCACCTGATCAGTTTTTATAAAAAGTCTCCTGTGTAAAGTCTTCAGGTAAAAAATAAGCAGGCTCTGTGTAAAGGCGAGGCTCAGGCGGCGGTTTCGCGAATCGTCCCCTCCAGTCTTTTGGGGTAGACGTCTCTCCTCTGGCTCGGTCTGACGGCGGGCGCGTGGCTCAGACGCTCGTCTGTGTGCGCTCGGCTGGAGTAGTGCACCGCCTGCAGACACAACAACACACTCTTGATGAGGCACACGCTCACCAGGGAAACCCGCGCAGACGCACTCTTACCTGCTCATTCACACGCGCAGTGACGCACTGAGAAACGATCCACACTCACACACTCACTCTCACACTGAATACGGCGTTACACACTCTCACACTGCCTGATTAAACAGCGGTACAGTAGATTTGTGTAATGTGGGACCCTTAAGGCTTCTGCAGACAACTAGAACATTTTCAGGAGGTCAAGAATCTTTAAGTAATCACCAAATCATCACTTTAATTAACCCTAATAAACCTTGTTATTAAAGAGTCTAATCTCATTAAAGCCTTCAGCGGGCGCTCAGTGAATCACCTGGAAATTAAAAATGTACAAATTTCAAGACGCTTTTCCTTTTTTAATTTTGTGGCTCATCAAACAGCAATCCACCAAAGGGCACACACACACACACACACACACACACACACAAACTTTGGAAAAATGTGCGATCGCCAGTCAGCCTAATCTGCATGTCTCTGGACTGTGGGAGGAAACCGGATAACCCAGAGGAAACCCACCAAGCAACGTGCAAACTCCAAGCACACAGAACGGGAGACGGGAATCAAACCTTTGACTCTGAGGTGCGAGGCCACAGTGCTAACCGCTACGCCACCATGTCACTGTCCGGGGTGATTAGTTTTCCATAAAGTTAAAGACACATTCATTCAAGTAAAAAAATATGTGTTTGTTAAATTGCTGATTCCGGAACTGACACAGTTATCACATGTGGGTTCTTCACCTGATTAAAGATTAAAGGTGATGATGATGATGATATTCTCAAGGACACGCCAGGGTCACACACACCTGAACCTCATCACCAACACATGCAAATACACCTCACTTCCCTTCACTCAGTGTCTGATCTCCCCTACGGACAAAGACTCCATGCGTTTACCTTTGTCACACGGTCATCCCACACCGTGTCTCCTCGTCTCCTTGTCTCCCCAGCCTCCGTGTTCTGCTACCATCTCCACTTATCCACATCTCATCCAAAACAGTTTATTATTCATTGTAAACAAAAGCGCCCATTCGGGTTTTCAGTATTCCTGTCTGTGGAGTCTATCATTCCGTAACAGAAGACCAGACCCCAAGAAATTAATCAGATGGGCGCTGAGCCATTTCAAGAGCTGGTGGAGCGACTCCTCACCTCACCCGCACCACTTCCGGCAAACATCAGACAGCTTCAACGTTTCTTAGAATTCGCAAATTTCTATTGAAGATCAATCAAAAACTACAGTTCGCTTGTATCCCCGCTGATTGATCTCTTTAAAGGCAAACCCAAAGCCCTATCCTGGACCCCCGAGGCCACGAAAACCATGTCTACCTTTCAGAGAGCATTCACTTCAGCACTAATCCTCATTCTCTCGAACCCCAACAAACCTTTCCTGGTGGAAGTTG
This sequence comes from Clarias macrocephalus, assembly GCA_011419295.1. Taxonomy (NCBI): domain Eukaryota; kingdom Metazoa; phylum Chordata; class Actinopteri; order Siluriformes; family Clariidae; genus Clarias; species Clarias macrocephalus. The sequence goes on along the minus strand of JAAGKR010008150.1, from coordinate 3,697 downwards.
ACGCAGTTGTGTACTGTCTCAGCAGCAGGGGAATATCTCACAGTATCTTCCATATGCCTGCTTTTCTCAAAAGATGTCTCAGGCAGAGAGGAACTACGACATTGGGAACAGAGAACTTCTTGCCATAAAATTGTCTCTGGAGGAATGGAGACACTGGTTGGAGGGGGCATTGCATCCGTTCATCATCCTCACAGAACACAGAAACTCCATGAGGCCAAGCGTCTGAATCCACGATAAGCCCGGTGGGCACTATTCTTCACTAGATTCCACTTCACTATTCCATATCGACCAGGAACAAAGAACACCAAAGCAGACACACTTTCTCGCCTTCACAAGCCAGACTTGAACCTGGAACCTCCTGAAAACATTCTAGCTCCAACCTCATTTGTTTCTCCTATTCAGGGGAGACTGGATGATGAAATTCACAGAGCCACTGTCTCTGAGCCCTCTCCACCTGAATGTCCACCCAACCGAACCTATGTTCCCACCACTCAGGATGACCCACTTATTCACTGAATCCACACATCGCTGGGCACTGGTCACCCTGGGGCCAATCAAACCCTCTCACAGCTAGAAGAACGCTTCTGGTGGCCCAACATGGCTGAACATGTTAGAGGGTATGTGAGGGGTTGCCGGCAATGTGTCGTGACCAAAGCCTCCAGGCACTTGCCCTCAGGAAAACTGCTACCCCTACCGATTCCCCGGCGTCCCTGGTCACACCTAGGGGTAAACTTAGTCACAGATCTCCCCTCTTCCGGGGGCAACACCTGCATACTGGCTGGTGATCGTAGACCATTTTAAAAAATCCTGTTGTCTGGTTCCCTTGAAAAGTCTCCCCTCTGCCAAGGAAACATCAGAGACCATCTTCAACTAGGTTTTCTGGATTTTCGGAATCCCAGAAGACATAGTTTCAGACAGGGGTTCTTAGTTCGTGTCTAGGTTCTGGAAGGTCTTCTTTCTACTCCTGTGTGTGACCGTAAGCCTATCTTCTGGGTGCCATCCACAAAATAATGGTCAGATCGAACGTAAAATCCATACCTTCTGTCATGATCATCAGCACTCTTGGAATCATTGCCTGGGCCGAGTACACACAAAACTCCCTCCGTCAACCCCCCACTGGACTCACTCCGTTTCAGTGCGTACTCGGTTACCAACCTCCACTGATTCCCTGCAATGGAGTTTACCCTGCACATATAG
>JAAGKR010008149.1:0-23432 GCA_011419295.1 Clarias macrocephalus | reverse complement strand
AGCAACCTTGATTAGCCAATTTATTATTCAAATGACACATTTAATTATACGGAAATGTAGTGAAGTAAAAGTACTGATATTTGTTGTAGAATGTAGTGGAGCAAAAGTAAAAAGTAGCCTCAAATAAAACAATTTTGTGGAATATGTACTTAAATACAATAACAATTGTACATGTCTGTGACCTGGTACCATTTTTTTCTTTCTTAGACTCCTAACCCCCATCCCCCCCCCCCCCCCCGCCCCCTTCCAAAAAAACTGTCATTTTAGAGTGGCTCTGTGTTCTCGCATTTGTCAAAAACACTCATATCCTTATGCTTGGCCCTTTTTACCTGCTTTCGAAACTGAGAACGTGTGAGTTCTGGTTTGCTTTTTAATCTAATCACAGACTGGGTGCTGAACATACAGTAGACTGGGGTAAGTGAAGACCGACCGATCAGGCCCTGTTCTTAACCCTGGAAGACCTTAAATTCTCTGACAATTCCATCTTTGGAACTATGAGCAGAATGAACAAAATAAATGCTCACTATTATTGGCACCCCTGTTTAAGATTTGTTCTTAACCATTTCTTTGCAATTCATGCTCTCTGTCACGAGCAACCGAGGGACGAACACAGCAGCCTTAGCAGTTAGCCCGTGTTGCGTGGACGGTAAACCCAAACGCGGAAGCAGCGCGAGTAGGCAGGATAACCACGCGTTTACTCTTAGAACTCTCTTACAGCAAGAGCAAGGATCTACGCAAATAAACCCGCGTTCTAGCAACACACACTCAATCAAGGAAGCAACCTGAACAGGTGAGTACTCACGGAACCGTTGGTGAAGCGATAGCGAAGGCATGAATGAACTCAATGACTGAGCGATGTGAAGCGCCATCTTGTTTCCTTTTATGCTTTCTGAAAGCGCGACCATCTTACTTCCGCATGCTGTTAATCAACTTCTGGGCCACATCCTGACTGATGGCAGCCCAAATCTCGGACTTCACAATTTGTTGGTTTTTAGTTGTTCAATTTTGCCTAAAACACAGCCATGAATCAAAGATCTAAAACACTAAGGCAGCTGACTTGGTAAAAAATTAATACTTGTTTCATTCTCAACACTTCCATGTGTTGAGAACGTCCATGGATTCGACGTACACACAAAAAGGAGACACAAAAAGGAGACCACAAACCAGGGATGCCTAGTGTCGAACAGTAGGTAATGGGCATAATGGGAAATAATTGAGCAAGAGCGAAAAAAAAAAGTTGTTTTGGTGTGTGCCTTTTGTCCAACAGAGACATTTTTCATGAATGCCATCCACCCTAGATTTGCATCTGGCCTAACCTGGCCATCACTTTGTAAAAGGCCATTAGGACACATGGGTCTCTGAGTACCAGGTGCTTTGTCTTGTTCTTTCCATTTTTTTATTGTTTTTTAAATTTTACATATACTAATCTAGTTGGAGTGTGGCACTTTCCTTAATTCCTGATAAATCAGGACAGAATCATAGGAGAAAACACATACACACACACACACACACACAAACACACCGTCTGAAATAGACCAGGACAGGGGGCTTGGGCCTAGAAGCTTCACTGTGTTGCTAAATGTGAACAAAACAGCTTGGCCTGCTCTTTTACCAGCTTACAGAAACATGAGCTGGCACGAGAGGTCACTTTACAGCTCATCAGACCCCAGCAGGGCAAATCATTTTCTAAACAACATCTGTGTGTAGTTTTTTTTTAAATACTTATTCATACTTATTCATGTCCTGGAGACAACTGATTTTATTAATTCACTAAAGCATCTCCGGACATTTAACAAATTCTAGCTTATTGAGAGGGATAATAGGGTCTAACATGCTTAATGTGAGTGTTAGCACCGTTGCGTCTCACCTCCAGGACTGGGGGTTTGACTGACCCTCTGGTCTGTGTGTTTTCTTTATGTTTTTGTGGGTTTCCTCCGTGTACTCTAGGACATGTGGTGTACTTCAAAGACATGGGATATACTACAGATGATGTGCATTTCCAAATTGCCTATAGTATATGAGTGGTTGTGAGAGGGTGTACAGTATGTGTGCCTGTGCCCTGCAATGGGTTAGAACCCCGTCTAGGGTGTATCTCATCTTGTACCCTTAGTTACCAAGGCGACCAGCACAACTCTACACAGGATACATGGTATAGCAGACGAATGGATAAATGGTCATTTAATTCATGTATTTATAAAGTAAGATTATACTAGATAATATTTATATACTCCTGTATGAAATTGGTTTAATTTTTCCACTTTTTCATCTGTTGATCATTGTTTATACACTATGACTTTACCTGATTCACTGACTCACTCATTTGTCTATACCGCTATATCGTGTATACAGTGTTGCAGGGGCCTGAAGTCTTAGGGCACAAGGCAGGGTACAGACACAGACACAAGGCCTGGACAGAATTCCAATACATCGCATAGCAGACAAATACACACATTCACACACTCGGGGCAATTCGGGAATGCTAATTACACTAAACTGAATGTCTTTAGACTGTAGGAGGAAACCGGAGTACCCGGAAGAAACCCACCAAGCACGGAGAGAACGTGCAAACTCCATGCACACAGACCCGAGGTGGGCATCAAACCATTAAGCCACATTTTGGTAATTTATATTAGATATAGTAATAGTTTATATTTTAAAAAGTTTAACTGTTTATTGATGTTTAAAAGGATTTTATTTTTTCCTATTGTGCTGATGGTTCTCTACTCTGACGGACAGCCTACGAATAATAATAATAATAATAATAATAATAATAATAATAATAATAATAAATATTATCATCAATTGATTTGTGTCTATAAAAAAACTCCTGATCACAATGATCAAAAGGACACATTTAATCCATCAAAACCCACATACTGCACTTTTAATATGTACAAATGTTAATTACCATTTATTGTTATTGATTTTATTCCCGCTCTTCCTCTTTCCAGATTCTCTAACTACGTACAGAGCTTTATGAACTCACCGATTAAATATTTGTCAGCACTGTGGGCATCCTGTAAACCACAAGACCAACAATGCATGCGTTATCCCCTCTCTGTTATTCCCTAATACCCGCCTGGTTCCATTACTCATCTCTCTATTCTTTCATTGTCGCCTTTGCAGTCATCCATGTACAACTGATTTACTGTTATACCCATTCAGCAGATTCAGGTTCGGTCATGGTCTGTCTGTTTATCGCTTGCTGCTGAGCACACCTCGTATATATGCACGCACGCGCACGCACACACACACACGCACACACACACACACACACACACACACACACACGTCCCTTCCTCTGCATGTTTATCAGTTGATGTTTAAAAGACACACAAAAAAAAGTGAAATGTTGAAAGCAACACATAAAAAAGTGGTAAATATACAGTAAGCACACACTGTAAATTATATTTAAGAATGTGATTGCAAATGGGTAAAAGAACACATTTAAAAAGTTTAAATAATGCATTTAGTTCTTTTTGTTATTGTTGTTGTTGTTGTTGTTGTTGTTGTTGTTGTTGTTGTTGTTGTTTTTACTCTAAAGCCTAAAGAAATTACCAGACCTTAGGAGTTCTCAAAGAAGTTTGTTTATTGCTTAAAAGTAATGAATTATGCAAAATAAAATCTAACACGCCCATCTCAGTCCAACCTTTGTGTTGGTGTCATGATATAGTCGACACCTAACACCTCATATATCAGCTTTAAACAGACATCCAATCCAGCCATGGCGGTAATCTGAGATAAGTCTAATCAAATATTGCATGTAAAGTGTTACTGTAGCATGATTTCCTTTCCCCAGAAAGGTGAATAAGAACAAGTTCTTAAGTTTCTAAAGTTATATAAGAACAGATTTTTTTTTTTTTATCGTAACTTATCATAAGAGATTTTCCACAGTTGCTTTTCATTATGTGTATGATTACAATTGATGCAGATTGGGAATATTGTATTGGGTCCTTAGTTTGTTAAGAATGAGGAAGTATTAACCAGCACACAGGGGGAAAGATTGAGCAGTTGTAGGCTTCAGGTAAGATTTTGATATAATACAGCCTTACATAAAAATAAAAATAAAAATCAATATAAGCTTCTTTCTCAGTGTACATCCTGATTTTGGTAGAATTTTGAATGAGGGATATAAAACATTACTGCAAACTATTTTACTATAAGAAAAACAATGTTCACTTTCGTGTCTTCAGTGCAAACAATTTTCTTCAAGACATAGTAGATGTAATCCAGAGGGGTGGTTTTCTCTCAGTGGGGTTTTGTGGAAGTGCCGGAATAGCACGAGGACCTTTATGTTCATTTCCCAGCAAGACTCAAGTGGAAGATGGAGACTGATGACCGGATACAGGTGTGGCTCAGCAGCGGTTATCAATTAGCACGGTCAAGATGGCTCCAGATATCAGCACAAAGACGGAGCTGGATTGCAGCTGGTAGGCAGCGCCAGCCGGAGCGGTCGTCATCTGAGTTACTGCCATCGTGCTGTTGGCGAGGCTAACTGTGTGGTTCGCTGCGGTCATGTTTGGAGACATTGTGACCTGAGACACCACCTAGAGGGTAGGGGATGAAAAGGGATGAGTTACGGTTGGTAAAATGTTGCTTATGGAAATGTTTGGATGTTGAAATTGTTACCAGTTACTATACAATTTTCCATAGATGTTACACAAACAAATACTTATGATCATACAACAGTTTTCTCAATTTTCTGAGAAGAAATTGCTGGGCTAACAACAAAGATGCACAATAGTTTACAGTTTTATTTATATTTTACAGTAAATTTTATAAGATTACAACATTTAGCATCAGGACCATCTATGGCTCATTAACACAAATCTCCAGCCTAAGTGAAGACAAAATTAAACAAGCCTCATGTGAAATGAATTACGTATATGAAGTAAATCACTATAATCATCATCATCATCATCATCATCATCATCATCATCATCGTCATCATCGTCGTCATCATCATTAGCAAGCAGCACACAACTTCAATTTCTTGCTGTTATTTATCCCTTTAATTTTCCGCTGTATGTTTTACCTGAACATATTTTAAGTCACTAAATATGATTGAAAATATGTGTTGAACTTAAGCTGATTGAACAATCGCAATCTCAAAAACAAGTTAACATGTTATTTTGCTTTCCGTTATAGTTATTTGTAAATATTGATACTTTTACCATGAAGGGACATCTCAGCTGTTTGGACGAGGCCTATACTTGGGACTGTTTTTATTTATATATATTATTTATTTATTTATTTTTAATATGGGCGCAAATTCAAACTTATCATGTGTGAAGCACATTTAAATTAATAGAATATTAATATAGTATATAAATGTAAAGGGGAAAAGAATCCCATTGCTTTTGTCTTAGTGAGAATTTTTGACGCAATGTCTGGGGTCTTTTTGATGAGTCAGGAAAGCTTTACAAAGGACTATTGCATTTTCATCATAATCTTAATTCATCACAACCTCTTAATTTCTTAAGATTGATTTATCACAAATTCATCACAATCAAAAGTTTCTCCCATACTAACCTGTCTACAATGTGCAAACTCAATTTTTTTTTTCCCGCTGATTAAAAGTATTTTAGCTATTTGATCATGGCTCAAGTGATCCATTATAGAGAGAAAGACTAATGCTAAGGCCATAATAAACAATAAATTTCATTACATCGTCTGGATAAATTTATTCTGAATATCTAAAATGTACTGCTTCAGATTCCCGAGTGGTGCAACTGAAGAGCACTCGTGATATCATGTAGAGATTGTGAGGACGCATCCGTGCTGATGCAAGAGACGTCTGTGGCTAGCAGCCAAGGAAACGAAACTGTCCTGTGCTCCCTGGGTTCGAGGTATGTTGTGCTCTTCCTTCCATGTCAATCATGGTGACACTAGACAATTGCTGGCATCTTTGACTTTCCTTATGTATGAGGAAGAGGGCTGATAGAGATACTGTCCTGTGATGCAATGTCTTTGTCTAGCTTTTTTCATGTTGTGTCCTATTAAGTAGCTATATAATAGTATAATCAACATCAAATTTGAAATCCCTCTTTTTTCCACAGCTGCATGTACTGAGCTCATGCTTACCTTACTACAAATTAAAGCTATACCAAATTTTTCAACTGAAAGTTTTAATTCCCACCAGCATCAAATGTCATTTCTATTTGCCTAATCAAGAGTGTGGTTGTCATGTGGATCTTCTCTGTGACAACCCATTTCCAACACGTCTGTGGAAAAGTCCAGGGGTTGTGGACGTCACACAGTCATAACTAAGCTTTTACCTTGTTCTCAGAGGGCTTTCGTTAGATTTTAGAGCACGGCTGTGGGGATTAATGATCTCCGAGCGACAATAGCATTAATGAGATCATTTACTGATGCTGCATGAGGAAGCTTGGGATCCAGTATGTGTTCCAGTTCATCCCAAAGGTGTTCAGTGACTGGCGTCTGTGGTGCGCCAAGTGGTGTCGGTGAATGATTGTCTGTATAGTTCCCACAGATCGATGCGTCTCTTCTGCATTTTGGGGATGTCTTTAAAATGTTCGCACCATTCAGATGTTTTACTGCGGTTAAGAGTCTCATCACCGTACCGTGCTTGAAGTCTTGTAAAAAGTCCCGGTTTGACTTGAACATCCATCGTGTTTATCCTCATTATGGCAAATTAATCGAAATAAGTAAAATGATCCTTCGCTAATTTGGTGTATAGCACTGATTAGCCGAACAGCATCAGATTCAGTAACTAGCTGTTAGAGGGAAACATAGTCGCTAGCTAGCTTGTAAATAAACTGTAGCTAGTATTTAGCTAAATTACTTCTTGTAATTACCTGAGTACACTTCCTAGCTATTGTTGTACTTCCGAGTATCCTGTTGGATCCTGGTTCTTTCATGAGTGACTAATTATAATAACTGATAAGGCATAATTTATCAGTTTTTAGTCAAACAATCTGCCTGGATTGTAGCAGTATTCATTTGTTCCTTGTACAGTGGGAGAAAAATAATCCTATCGAAACTTGGCACACCTTGAGTTTCCAGGACTTGATGCTCCTGACTTTTAAACATCAGTTGTGTTTCCGTAGAGTTGAAGGCTAAATTTGTGTCATTTACATTTTCATTCCTCAATGTATAACTTTTTAAGTATTTTTAATAGTTTTTTTTTTCTTTTTCAAATGCAACTTTTCCAGGAATGTTTCATTTGTTGATATCATTGATTATGACCGATACGATACGGTGCATAATATTGTATAATATATGCTATCTTTTAAAATCTAAACATGAACAAACAATGTAACAAAAGTTTTCTTGGTGACAATGACATTTTTTGTGAACGTCTAGATATCATCAGGAACCCACGATGACGCAGCAGAACCACAAGCAGACAACATTTGCAGGAAAAGGATAATAGATAAGAGGAGCATCAAGTTTCTGTGTCGGCGTTGGGGACACCTGATCTCCATCTGGGACACGGATATGGGGGAAGTGAATTATTTATTCAATAATGCTTAAAGGACGACTACGCTAGACCAAATGCTGCGACATCTTACAATGAATTTCCCGATAATCCCTTAAACCAACTGCATGACGTGTTAGTTTACTTGGTATTAAGTAAGTAAAAAAAAAAGTGTAACAAAATGGGTAGTTTGTAATCTTCTGTTTTAAAAGACTAAGCTGGATTGGTAAAGAATATTTTGCTTTGAATTTGCCCTTGTCGTCTCCTCTCAAAAAAAATTTTTTATAAATAAACATTATAATAAGTTATATTGATTCATTTGACTTTGAACTGCTCTCATCATCACTTAACTTATTCTTATCACTTATTTCAATTGACTATATGTATAAAAAATAAATACCTGGTGTCATTATATCCAGTGTAATGGCACATAATAATAATAATAATAATAATAATAATAATAATAATAATAATAATAATAATAATTCATACCTGTGTTGTTAAACAGGTTAGGAAGAAGATTAAGCCCAGATGCAAGGCCGTAATGTGAGCCATCATGTGATGAAGAAGTTCACCTGCTTCTTTTGTACCTCAAGAGTGACTCTGAGCTAAATGCTCACGACTTTTATAACAGCGCTGCAGCTGTGACGTGTAACAGGCTCATTCCCAAACAGTGCCTCGCTTCCTCCCTGGGTGCACTAGGTTAGGTACATCCCCTATGTAGTGTGCTCCAGGAGCCATTAGGCCTGTTTAGCCTCCTCGAATTAAACTCTAACGTTCCTGTAATCTTTTGGCAAAACTAATGATGAGCATCTCCTTATATTTATTTCATTTGGTATCTTAAGAAATGGTGAAATGTTTCCTTCTGGGCTCAGCTCTGGAATAGGATTAAACAGAGTAAACAAACAAAGTAACAAATTACATTTACTTGCGTTACTGTAATTGAGTAGTGTGTGTGTGTGTGTGTGTGTGTGTGTGTGTGTGTGTGTGTGTGTGTGTGTGTGTGTGTGTGGGTGTGTAGTTCTACTTTTTAAAGAAGTTTTTAAAATCTGTAATTTTACTTTTACTTAAGTATGTTTTGTTAGAAGTATTGTACTTCACTACATTTTAAATCTTAAATGAATGAAAAAATTTAAATAATGCAATGGGGAAGATAAAAATGCACACAGGAAACCACTGCACTGATTGATTGATGGGTTGGAGAACAAACGTGCTAAACTACCATGAATGATGGAGACGGACAAAACAGACAGCGGTGATGCAGACCCAGCTGAAAGCGAAATGGCATTAAATACTTATAAAACAAACCGCTGGCCATATTTAAGCGACCACTTTGATTTCGTAATAAAGGCAACAGCTTTATTATGTAAAGATTTTCTTCAAGTAAAAACTACTAGTTTGAGATTTATATTCGCTTGTCTTTTTTGTACTACACTAGAATCCCCCATCCCACCCCCGCTGTTAAAATAAAAAAAAAGTAACTTTTAGTCAGAGTAAAATTTTTATGAGCTACATTTTACTTTTACTTGAGTAGATTTTTAGACTGGTAACGTAATTGTACTTCAGTGAAATTTCACTGAAGCAACAGTACTTGTATTTGAGAACAAAATTGTATTACTCTTTCCATCTTAAAGATCAAAGTGGACACATTACAACAAAGTGTGTTTTAGACCTGCAGTCTAAAGTAATTATGAAAAACCTACCATGGTATGCTTTCAAGTCTATTAATGTGAGCCAGTGTTTCCTGGAAAATCACATTAATAATAAATGCCTTAAATGTATCCGTGTCTATTCAGGAGGTGACCACAAGGTGGCAGCACGTAGCAAGTTATCTCTCATCTCCATGAGTTTAAGCCTGACTCTTTAAATGATTTTAAAAAGCCTGAGTTGTGCTTGTAGAAGCCCATTTCTATTAACAGTGACCTCATTCTTGGATGACATAGTTCTTGTTTGTTTGTTTGTTTGTTTGTTTGTTTGTTTGTTTGTTTGTTTGTTTGTTTGTTTGTTTTTGTCTATATGTATGTTTGTTTGGTTGGTTTGTTTTTTGTTTTTGTTTGCAAACGTTTTTCCAGATTTCTTTTAGAATCCTGCTTCGGAGGTCTGTATGCATGGAGTTTGCATGTTCTCCCCATGCTTTGTGGGTTTCCTCCGGTTTCCTCCCACAGTCTAAAGACCTGCAGGTTAGACCAATTGCTGTTTCCAAATTGCCCATAGTGTGTGAATGTTGTCCTATTGCAGTTGTAAAAATGGGAATAAATACAATGGTCATCACTGGGCGCCTTGGTCCCTAATTAGACTACAGAGGTTCCTAGATGGATGGAATCATCACAATTAATGCTCATTTCTCACTCACTCACTCACTCACATGTCAGTAAGTGCCTTAGCCTTAGTCAGGGTCATTCTAGGTCAGGAGTCTATCCCATGAGCACTGTACATGCAGTGGGGATACAGCCTGGATGCACACTCATTCACAATTAAGAGCAATTTATCTTAATAAATTCACCTACTGATGTGTTTTTTGGAAGACTGATGGTAACTGGAGAGCCTAAACTGAAACCATAAGGGCACAGGGAGAGCATACACAGGAACTCTGCACAGAGTGGCCCGAGCTCATGATCAAACCAGGAAACCTGAAGTGGCAACACAGGGGGGGGGGCATGTGAACCATTAATTAGCCTACTAAAAGACCAAGTAATGAAAAATGAAGAAACCTGTTTTTCCCATAGGTTATAAAATTTATTCTATTATTACTTTAAGAATTATTATTATTATTATTATTATTATTATTATTATTATTATTATTACTTTTATTTTTTGTAATAAAACGTTTTTGTAACACAAAATCTTTTTTAAAAATCTTATATCTGTGCACCAATATACGTACATATTCAATTAATTACAGAATCTTATATACAGTATACTGTATATTTACAAATCTTAACTCATAGCCTACTTTTACTCTCTACAATCATAGCTGCATTGATTCCAAGCCATCTGAAATCAGATATCACCCTCAGAGCTACGGAGGGGTCCGAAATTTGATCTATAGCACCATTGAAATAGGGCATGCTACTCAGTTTGTAGATTGTTGCAAACACAGAGTCCTGTATTTAGAGGCAAATGTGCAAATTGGCTTTACAGTCTGCAACTATACATTATTAGCCTATTCCAAGCACGCCGTATACTAAGACTAACTTATACGTCCGAGACACAACATATGGCCAAAAGTTTGTGAAGACGTGACCCATTTTCAAATCTTATTTCATATATTTTCCACTTTGCATTTTTCTGGGAAGGTTTTACACTAGATTTTGGGGGGTAGCTGTTGGGATTTGTGATCATTCAGTTACAAGAGCATTAGTGAGATCAGGCGGTGATGTTGGGCTGACGAGGAGGCTCCAGTTCCAGCCCTGAGGTCAGGACTCTGGTCACTACACTCAAGTTCCACTTCAAACTTAAGACACCATCTCTTCATGGAGCTCGCTTTGTGCTCAGAGTCACTGTCATGCCCCTTATCTTGTTGTTTAGTGTTATGGGTCGGGAGTGTTTCTTTAAAAAAAAATTGCTTTTTATTATAAGTTTTTTTTAATTACTAGCCCATTTTAAACCTGATTGTTAAATGGACAAGTAAGCTGATTGGACAGCTACAGCTGAACCTTGAGTCACTGTACACCAAACAATTATATCGACTATGCAAGACTATTATAAATGATCATTTACATCCCTTAAATAGACATTTTCAGCTTCTCCTATCTGGTCGAAGATTTTCTGTTCTCAAGCAAGGACTATAAAGGCACAATTTGATAAAGAACTTGACTGGCCCGCACAGAGCCCTGACCTCAACCCCATCGAGCACCTTTGGGATAAACTGGAACAGAGATTCAGAACCAGGCCTTCTTGTTCAACATCAGCGTCTGATCGCATAAATGCTCTACAAAATGAATTGGCACGAATTATATTCACAGCATTTGATTAACATTTTTATGTCATTTTACATATGAGCAGTTGAGAGTTAAGGGCCTGGCTCAAGAGCCCAACACAGGCAACTTGGTGGTTTGAACTTGGAAACTTTTGAACCGGAGTTCAAGGCCTTAAGCTACCCCCTGACCAACCTTCCCACAGAAACACTGCTTGTGGACAGCCTTTCAAGAGGAGTGGAAGCTGTTATAGCTGCAAAAGGGGAACCAACTCCATTTTGAAGCACAGTATATGTATTTGGATACAATGTCACTGCAGGTTTGTTATTATTATTATTATTATTATTATTATTATTATTATTATTATTATTATTATTATTATTATTATTCATGTATTTAGTTATTTTTTATTCCTGTTATCTTCTTGTGACTTATTTGGAAAACTTTTGTCCATATAATGTAGGCTTTGATGGTTAGGTGTTCACATACTTTTGGCTACACCAGTGGTTAAAAACAGATATATAAAGATTGTTTATTCATTTATTTATTTATTAGATAAAGTCATTCTGGCACTTGAGTAAGAGAAAGTATTATTATTATTATTATTATTATTATTATTATTATTATTATTATTATTATTATTCTCCATCCATCCATCTAGGAACCTCTGTATTCCAACTAGGGACCCTGGAGGCCAATGGTGACCACTGTATTTATTCCCATCTTGTATGATCATGGTAGTACAACATTCACATATACTCATTCACACACTCTGGGTAATTTGGGGACTCCAATTAGCCTAATCTGTCTTTGGACTGTGGGAGGAAACCAGAGAACCTGGAAGAAACCCAACAAGCACGGGGAGAACATGCAAACTCCATGCTCACAGACCCAACAAGGGAACTGAACCCAGGACCTGGCGAGCACTGGTGTGAGCACTAAGTGATAACCACTAAGCCACATGAAAAAACACATGAATTATCATAAACTTTATCAAATTATTATAGTATCATAAAAGCAAATAATTTAAATTAAAATTTTCCATCAAGTACACAGAGAAAGTAAATAAGAAACATATGTTATAAACACAAATGGTATTTCATGTTGTTGCTTATTCTGGTCACAGTATCCTCGTGATAAGTGTTCCTCCTTGTCTCCAACACAGTATACTGGACTTTATTCCCTATTTTTTTTTATTAGGACTTTATTATTATTATTATTATTATTATTATTATTATTATTATTATTATTATTATTATTATTATGTGCAGAACTTATTGCATGTACTCTTTTCATTTATTTATATATATCATTACTCTTTTTATACTATTATAAAATTCCTTTTAATTTTTATTTATCATTTTATGCTTCTTATTCTTTTTATTCTGCTTATTATTGTTGTTGTTGTTGTTGTTGTTGTTGTTTCTGTTATTATTATTGTTGTTGTTTCTATTATTTACTTATTTATTTATTTATTAGTTTGTTTGTTTTTTTACTCCTGTTGTCTTCTTGTGACTTATTTCTAAACTTTGGCAATATTAATGTCAACATTTCTCATGCCAATAAAGCTCCTTAGAATCTTGAATCTTGAGAGAGAGAGAGAGAGAGAGAGAGAGCGCGCGCGAGCAGGAGCTGAATGGGTTCCAGGTGTTGGGTTACATAACAGAAGCCCCGCCTCCGCCGTCGCGTGCGCGCATTTTTCCGTGGTGCGGCGTGAGCGCGCATAACTCTGGCGCACTGTTGTTGCCCATGAGCGGCCGCGTCTTTCTGCCCGTCTCCCGCGCGCTCATAAACGATGCCAAAGATGGAAAAGGGAAGACCGCCGGAAAGCAAGCGCAGCAGGAAGCCTGCTCATCCCGTCAAGCGAGAGGTCAGCCAGGAGATGAAGGTACGAGTCTCCTTTAGGTGGAGAAGCCTTCACGGGGTCGCCTTCATGACGCGCGGTTTCCATTTGGAAAGTGCGCACGACATTTAGGGTTTTTTTTTTTTTTTTTTTTTACACATTGTCTTCTCCAGCACTGATTAACTTTATTAACATTGTAGAGGTTGAGGATTAGGGATTAGGTGTTAATCCGAGCACATCGCACTGCAGGAATGTCTATCCTAGTGGACTGATGTGCGTTAGTTTGTGCCAGATGTGCGCCAGAGGTTTTGAGCTGAGAATTAAAGTTATTAGACTTGGACTTAATGTTCAACTTGTTTCCCGAGTATGAAAAGTTATACAGGTGTCTGATTCCACGCTGGGGATTTTCCTGTCTAACTTTCTACAGTGTTTGTGAGCTTGTCCGGTAATCAAGCTGGAATCAAGGTGTGTTCAGGCACACATCAGACACCCCACCTGCAACACAATCTGGAGTCAAGTACAGAGAAGTGACTCGATGTGAAATGTGTCTATATGCATGTCTCTGTAGTCACACAGCTATAACACGTGAAACTGAAATGTATCTGGTGTTGAATGATATATTGTACGGCAATTTCTAAACTTCCCGTCAGTCTTGGACACATCCCCTACTGTACATACATATGATTGTGGTGGGTGTTGTTTCTATTTCCTAAAAGCGACTATTGTGTGCCATCTCATGGCTGCGAAATCGTACGGACGGATATCTGCGTGAGAGACACGAGCGGGTTTTCATGTCTGTGTGGGAGGAAACCGGGCGCAGGTCTCTTTTGTGTGAGTGATTTTGGATCACTGCACATGATATCCATGGAGCCGGCGGGTGTTGGGTTGCGACTTAACTAATTTTAATCCAAACATGTGAAACCGTACACGATCCTGATGTAAGCGCAGCCGGGGCTCAAGCGGGGGTCACTGTAGGTTTTCTTGCCTTTGGCTACAACTGCTTTGGATTTTGGGACAGGGTTCACCCTTGCTCTGTTTGTGTGCCTCTCTCTCTTTCTCTAAGCAGATGTTTGTCTGAGCTGCACAAAAGAAATAAGAACAACACTAGAGGGATTGGGGTAAAATAAATAAAAAATTCTTTTTTTAAAGGAGACCCACCTCATAGTAATGAGAAAACAGTAAAATAATACGCATGGATTTGGCGTGAGCTCAGGAGAAATAGAAACTGATGCGGTTTTTCAGGCTCCACCATGGTCAGGCTGCATAACCAGTGCATCCGATTTATCTGTTTAAGATCAGGAAACTGGTACAAAGCGTAAAATCCATGCACGCCTTGTATAAACACAGACACATACACAGTTGCAGTTTTATGGGCAGGCCTGTTTGCGGATCGAGTGACGGAGTAGTGGACGTAACGGATATGCCATCCTGCGAGAATCCCCCTGTTCTCAAGCATACTGCCTGTTTTTGATAGAAAGAGTGAAACACGAGAAGGGCTGAAGAGTCAGGTAACACAGAGAGCGAGGGAGAAGAAAGAGAGCGAGCGGGCAGAGAGCGAACCAGTGTTCTCCCGCGACTGTTTGTTTTGGTTGCGAGCTCTCAGGGAGAGATGAGTGAAGTGAGAGCTTTAAAAGCAACCAGAGGAGTAGAAAGGAAGGAAGAAGGGGAGGGAGGGGGGGGGGGTGGGTGAGACGGGGATGGAATTGGATCCTTTAGGGAAAATGGAGAAGATGAGAAGGAGAACTGGGGAACTGGAGGAGTAGGGGACATGAGGCGAAGAAGGAAGGTGGGGGATTTCTGGGAAGCCCACAAACCCAGCTGTGGTGTTCCGTGTCCTCCTCGGATTTCAGCTAACTATGAATCAAATTACCCACCTCTGTAATCTCAAACTGAGAGACCGAGCGAGGGAGCGAGAGGTCTCTTGAGTGTTTAGCCAGATTTTATGTCAGTCCATTTAGAATAAAATAACAAAGACTGATTCAGAACTTTTTCTTTTTTTTTTTTTTCTTTGCGGCTGCATCATTTTTCAGTCAAATTCTGTGAACCACAGATGGAGCACTGGATGGTGTATACATTTCACTAAATCTCCATACTATGGTTAGCTATTACCAATTACCAATTGTGTGTGTATGTGTGTGTGTATGTGTGTGTGAGACAGAGCTTCGCAGAGAGCACAATGAATGAATTGCTGGGCTGGTACGGATATGATAAAGTTGACCTGCAGGAATCAGAGCCCTCTGACATCAGGAGTCACACCGGCAGAGCAAGACGCCATCAAGTGTCTGTGCTTAAAGGTGAGAGCTCACACACCTCTCTGTTAGTGCATTGAGATGCTTTACTGGATACCAGACTCGGGCTCTGAAATGTGGGCTAATCATGGGCTAAATCTCTGGGCATTTCAAAAGCCAAAAGCATGACTGCCTTTACTGGTTATACAGGATTATTCCCATTGATTCTCAGTTGAATTATTTACAATCTGGCAACAGTTAAAGAAGCTATTTAGCATTTTGTATCAAGTCGCATCAATAGCACTTCTTGCAGTTCTTGCTTTCAGTTTCACCAGCTCTCAATGAAATCCCACCATCTTTTCTTGTATGTATGTATATACAGTGTATGTATTAAATGTAGTTAGATGCCCCGGAGATGTTACTGGTGTATGGGATAAAAACTATTCTCTATTAAAAATCTTTATTGCAAGACTTTATACCATTGAGAAAAATGTCTCAAAGAAAGATTGGCCATATACTGTACAGTCTATTATGATTCTTTTTACTACTACTAAAGAAAAAAACTGCTTTCAATCATTTATTTCTATAAAGAAACTACAGAATAAGAAAGTTGGGCTTAAATTTAGTCTGAACTGATAACCATCAAGGTCCCAGTCCGCTATTCTTCTTCTACGATGGGTGTAAGATATTCAATGGACAATGCTATCCACCCACTTCCACATGCATGAGTTCATAGAGGCATGTGTTAGACTAGTCAAGCTATGATTAATAAGGGGGAGAGAGTGCATACCGTCCTTGCCACCCAGAGAACAGGGCCAGTTTTGCTCTTTTGGGCATAGATGACTGTGGCATTGTCAAGTCAAACTCGCGTCTCCAGACAAAAAACAAACAAAAAAAAAACACTTTTTTGATGCATCACTTTGGAGTAAAGTCTGAAGCTTACAATAAAACTAATAAATAGATTTAGTAATGTTACATTTGGTTTATTCTAAACTTACAATATGAAATACTAGATGAAATGGACAGTATTGGACAATATGTATTGACACTGGTTAAGCTGTAATTTTTCTTGCAGTGTTCATTATAATGAAACTATAGTTTGCAGTGCTGGATTACCGTTGTATGATATGTAATATATATAAATAATGTAATATAATTGTTTTTTTCCCTATAAATGTATCTTTTAAAACCAAACCATAGTGTGCTATAGCGTGCCACGGGCAGGAATGCACCCTAGAAAGGATGCCAATACCTTGCTCGGTACCATGTGCGCGCCACACACACACACACACTCACACTAGAATAATACACAGTCACAAGTACATCTCCTAGTAAAAACTATTTTCGAGTGCGATTGTCTTGTTCTGCCCTACTATGAGGGTCGTTCAAGTCAAACTGGGAATTTAGATTGTTCCTAATAACAGAACACAGTTTTCAGAGTAAAATTATTTCTCTATATAACAGAGTATATTACTATACTTATCCCAACATTAATATACTTATCCCAGCATTTCACAAAAGCTTGGATACCATTAAGGCAGGAAGTTTTCTCAATAAACCAGAGCCATTATCAGATGTCTGAAAAGCTGACCTCCCAGGAACTCCTTTAATGGCCCAAACATGTAAATATGGCTTGGAGCGAAGTCAGGACTGTACGGGGGATGTGGCGACTTGCTACCTTGAAGGTGTCCAAGCACTAGTGAAACAATGGGATAAGTGCATTAATGTAGCTAGGGATTATATAGAGAAATAAAGGAAGAATTGTGTTCTGTTATTCTGCACAATGAAAAAAGTCCCGGTTTGACTTGAACATGCCTGGCATTTTCCTGGCATTCTTCTAGGTACTCAGAGTTTCCTCCCACAGTCCAAAGACATGCAGGTTAGTCAAATTGGCATTCCTAAATTGCCCGTAGAGTGTGTGTGTGTGTGCGTGTGTGTGTGTGTGCGTGTGTGTGTGTGTGTGTGTGCGTGTGTGTGTGTGTGTGTGTGTGTGTGTGTGTGTGTGTGTGTGTGTGTATGTTCCCTGTGATGGATTGGCACCCTGTCCAGGGTGTACCTCTCCTAATGCCTAAAGTTTCCTGGGATAGGATCCCTGTATGCAGAATAGGAGGAGGTATAGAAGATCAATTACTAAATTAACTAATGAATAATTAAAGAGCTATAAGAAAAAAAAATCACGCTGAAATTACTAAAGGAATTTATTTTAAGTATTTACTCCACACCTGCAGAAAATTCCGATCCAAAGCCTACTGTAATAGAGAGTAAGCTGACGTCAGGCTCTTCTGCGTCGGCTAAAAACGGAGTGAAAGAACCTGCCGGATTTCCACTCTCTCCGTCATCATCCTCATTCTCCCCCCACATGAAGGACCTACACAGCACCCACGTCGTGGTCCCGCTCATCAAACCATCTGCAGGTGTGGTCACGTTACACAAAATTCCATTGTTGTATAAATATGTACAGTGCCACGCGAATGGATTTGTAATCCACCCTTCTGTCTCTTTCTCTTTCTCTCTTTCAGTGGAGGAGCAGCAGAATGTTCAGATTGTATGTGTGTGGTGTCAGAAGGAGGGGCTGAAACGCTACTCTCTGGTCATGGGCTCTGAACTCAAGAGCTTCTGTAGCGAGAAATGCTTCGCAATGTGTCGCCGAGCCTACTTTAAACGCAACAAGGTCAGTTTGGGTATGTGGGGTGTTTCAAGCAGCCGGAGGTATATTAGGGGCAACTTTATGGTAGTCCTGAAAGTCCTGAAGTCCTGAGATTGTTGAGGAATGCCCAGGAATGATTGCTCTATTCTCCCCACTCCACTGCTGGCCACATTGTTTTTGTTCTCCGAGAGTTTGCGCTACGACTAATATTATTGATTTTTCAGTAAAATGTCGCGACCAATGTCCTCGAGTGCCCTCCTACTATATCAGCTATGGCTGTGTAGGTCAAAAGTTGAGATTAGCATGCGCACATGGAGATTTCAGGGGGGGGCATTTCGGGTTGAGGGGGCGATGATACTGACGACGTCGCATCTAATCAGCTATCTACCTTCTTGCTTAGGTACGATTGGCTTCCATATATGATTGGAACATTGTACTGTGCCCCAAGACCACCTCTTCGAGTGGACTCGCGCCTGGAACAATTCTGTTCTCACTGATCAAAATTAACCAGACACTGGGGTCAAGTTTTCTTCTAAACAATTCCGGGGTCCTAATATGAAAACGCCATTAGAGTAATCTGATCACGCCCCAGACAACACATGGAGCACTAAATCTGCTTTGGATAAACATAGCAGAACTGACCCTTTGTTTAGAAGTCCAATACTGGACGTGATCAGTGGAAAAAAGACTATTTTTAAATCTGGTTCCAAAGTGGTGAAAGCCCCAAGTGCGATCTAGACTCGTAGGATAGACTTGAATTAGAGATGGTTCAAACAGAGTCTTGGAACCACATACAGCATGTTTATTCATAAAACCTGAACAAACTGATTAAAATGAGCTGGACTTCCAATGGAAAACATGAAAGAAATACCCATTCAGATGGGTCTCCAATGTGCGTGTACAATCAAAAAAAAGAAAAAAAAATTCAATCCAATTTCATTTTCCAATTAATGTGACCTCGTATAAGGGAAACCCTCCTCTTCCTCTTCTTCCTGGATGCTCAGCTCTGCAGTTGGTATGGGCGTGACTCAGCAGTAGCTCATTTACATAGACACTGAAGCAGTGTGTTCGGAGGAAAAGCGGACGAGATAGAGTTTGAGGTATAAAGAAAGCATAATGTGTGGGGAGGTATTTCAGCACTGGCATTAAGTAGAATATCGAACCTTTAATAGATAATAATGTGACTTGTCAAAAAAACAAAATAATAAACATTTTCAAACCTTTTAAAACAACAGCAGAAAGTTTTCAGTGTTTTTTTTTTTTTTTTTTTTTTTTAATGAGTGACAGAATTCAGTGCCGTTAGCAGCTGCTTAACATTCGCGGATGCGACTGCCAGGTCTACTCGATGACGGCTATGGTCATTCAGCGCTAACATGCGTGCTGTCTACGGCAGCTTCTTAATCCTTCCTGAATGTGAGGTCACCTTTAATAAGGCGACTTCAGCTTAGCTTGTGGTTGATCCCAGCCTTTGAAATGCACACATACACACATGGATTGGGCGCATTTGCAAATATTCACCTTTAATCCAGAGCTGTTGACTTGGGCTTAAGTTGCTTAAGTATGTTGTAAATATATATTTTCTACTCAATTTATCACTTTGGCCTACTTACAGGGACGGCGATTAAAAAAAAGAAAATAAAACAATATCTGTTCCGGAAAGATATCGCATTGTTGATGCTATAAGGTACATTTCTGCAATAAAACATGCTGTAAAAAGAAGTCAGAAAAAGAGTAGGAGAGGTAAATGAAAGAGAGTGAGTGAGAGAGCGAGATGGAAAATCAAGTCAGAGCCTGTTCGAGAGGAAGGAGTAAGGGCTGCCATGGGGAGAGTGGTGTCCTCTTGCAGCACATACTTTACCGCAACAGCATCAGGTTTCACACTCCATACACCAGCGAGACGGGGGAGAGCACCGGGTACAGTCAACACAGGATCAGCTTACTGCAATCTGGAGCAGCCACTACACACACTCTCACAGTAACACACAGTGGGTAGTCACCATCCACACGTCTACCCAGAGAGCTAGTTTTTTCACCAAATATATTAAAATTCAAATGTCCTTCTTTTTTTTTTGTTAGGCTCAGAATGAAAATCGGCATGGTGACGAGTCTTCTCCTCCCCCTGGTCAACCGGAGGAAACTTCTCCTCAGCTCATGCTTAAGATGAACAGCAACACACGAGTAAGTACTCATAAGCACTGGGGTTCCTTTATAATGCATTCATACAGTGCAGTACTGTGCAAAACTCCTGGGACACCTCTCATTTCTTCATATCAAATGATGTAGATTCAATTAAAGAAATGCGAAAAATGATTTACAGTGACAGGCTGCAAAGAGCCTAAAGATATACAGTTAAAAAGTTGGTTGGTTATGTAACAACCTCAGCAGCAACCTCATTTCCCCTCTCGTCAGTTCCAACCACTTATCATTCAGAATCACCAGTATACTAATCACCGGCCTGATCATCTGCACCTGTTTCTCACCGGTTCCTGTCTTGAGTTAGATTTTTTTTTATTATGCATGAATGATTCATTGGTCACTGTGTGGCTTAACAAACCAACAACAAAAAAACTTTCCTCTGGAACTGCTCAGGTACAGAGACTGGACTGAAAATGAAAGACAAGAACCTGCCAAAAATGAGAGACAGGAAAGTCTTTCAGGAAGCCTGGAGAACTATTCCTTAAGACTACATTAAAAATACAGTACAAGGAAAGTCTGGCTCTTTGGAAGCAAAATATGAATAAATGAGGGGTGCTCAATACTTTCAGCATAGTGCTGTATATTCTGTTCGCATTTCTCCAGACATGTAGGAATATTTACTTACAATATTTTTACATTCTAACAAGCACTGTACAAATTTGCAAATTGTTGGCACTCCTGTAACTTGTGCCACTACCATGCAGTGGGCAGAGTCTGCATTCCTTGCTTGGTTCTAGATACCATACCAAAGATACTCGAGTTTGAAAATCAATCAAAGAAAACTAGCAAAAGGATATAACTGCTGGGATGGTATCTTCGTGGTTTTTACGTGCACTCTTTTACATTTACAGCATTTGGCAGACGCCCATATGCAGAGTGACTTACAAAAGTTCTCTATAAATAAATGCATTCTTATACTGGCCCATTTGGTCGTTGACTAAAAGTATCATCAGTCAAACCCCTGTTGGGCAAAGTTTTTTACCCAAGTCAATCTTACTGTATGTCATTATTTAAAGACTGCCAATGACTCGGACATCTAGATGAAGTTCCAGAACAGAAAAGAGTCTTGATGCATGCCTTCCTTGTACCCTGAGCGAAGTTAGTACCAGTCACTTCTCAAGGGTTGGGGTTATGAATCTTGCCACTGCTCTGCAAGCGTGGAGTTTGCACATATTCCCTGTGCTTGGTGGGTTTCCTCTGGATACTCCTGTTTCCTCCTACAGTCCAAAGAAATGTGGTGTAGGTTGACTGGTGTTTTAAAATTAATGCCCATATTATAGGCAAGTGATTGCTTGTTCCCTGCGATAGGTTAGCACCTCATACAGGGGGTACCGTGTCTTATGCTGATGTGTTGTTCTATGTGACGTTCCCTGACATAGGCTTCAGGCCCCCCACAACCCTACACAGGATAAGTGGTATAGATAAGGGATAGATGGATGGATAAGGGATGGATGATGGACAACATGTTTTAGGGATGTCCATCCAGCCATTTGCTCAAGATTTATTATTATTATTATTACCATCATAACCACCAGATTGCATTCTGAAATGAATTCAAATAGGGTCAAGGTCAGAGCAAGGTCAAGGTCATTAATCCAAATATGGTCAAAGTCAGAGCAAGGACACCAAGGTCAATTGTTTCTTCCTTTAAACAATTACATGAAAATAAAGTGTTAACATTTCTCTTTTTAATTCTTCAGGTGTGCGATTGGTGCAAACACGTGCGTCACACCAAGTACCTGGACTTAGGTGCAGGTGACGACAGACTGCAGTTCTGCAGTACTAAGTGCCTTAACCAGTATAAAATGGACATTTTCTACCGAGAGGCTCGGGCTGCTCTTACGACGTCTGGCTCTAGTCCGAGCCAACCAGAAAACGAGAACCGTCCAGCCGGAGAGAGTGACACTCTGCTGACGCCAGAATCATGGAACAACCCTTCCATGGAGGGAGACAGCAAAGAAACAGTGCCACCTAAAGTTTCCACGCCTGTGTCATCTTCGTCTTCATCATCGTCCTCAGTTAGAGCATCTGTCTTGGCTCAGCAAAAGGAAAGAGAGAGCTCTGCTTCTTCTCACATCCAGACCGGCCCTTCGATGCCATCTACACCTCCACCACGTGTTGTTATAGAGCAGCCATGGGTGATACAAAAGCCTGCATCCTTTAACCGGGTGCCTATTCATGCACAGCCCCGAAACCCAGGCTCCAGTCCACACCAGAGGCCCTTACACACATCTCCACAGATACACACACCCACAGTTCGGCCAATTCCCGCACCACAGCTCTTACACCCGTATCCAGGGTCTATGATACCCTGTGCATCTACCTACCCTCACCCCATTCCACAACTCTTGCCAACTTTGGGTCTGCCATGTCCACAACCTACTGTCCTGGTGCCATATCCGATTGTAGTTCCTCTCCCTGTTCCTGTGCCAATTCCGATACCAATACCGGTGAGCTCAGGGGCTTTCGGACATGCCGGGGTTATTCGTAAAAACAAGGAGAAAGCGACGACAGGAAGGGATACAGCTTCGGTCACCTCTGAAGATTTACCTAGGGAGCAGATGTCTGGAGATCAGGAGATTACTGATGCCATTTCAGTGGAGCACAAAGTAAAGACAGAGCAGGCTTTATCTCCTGACCCGTATTCTCCTGCCTTCTCATCACACACTTTCCCAATCTTATCTTGCCACCCACAGGTCAGTCCTACCTCCTCATTGCCAGAAGATCAGAGACAAGAAGTAAGAGAGCGACAGGTGATACAGAGGGCAATATGCCGAGTGAAGCAGGAGGGTGAAACAGAGTTCGACCACAATAAGGTCGAACAAGAGAATGGATGGGATGAGAATGGGGACGAAGAAGATTCGCTTGATCAGCAAACGTCCACTAAATCTTACACAGGCACTTTAAAGCACGCATCCAATTCAGCCCCTGAGAACGCATCTTCCCCAGCGGATTCGCTGAACCCACGGGCTTCAATCATCCTACACAACGCACTCAACACAACATCCGTAGTCACCCCCACGGCGTCTATCCTAGTGAACAACTGCAACTCTGTGCAACACTCCATGCACTCCTCGACAGTTCACTCTGATCCAGAACAAAGAACAAGCCCACATCCTGAATCTGAGGATGTCAAAGAGAATGTCTCAGGAGGGCGGGA